>JALLKD010000115.1:0-30741 GCA_023509735.1 Fusarium liriodendri
GAATAAACGCCTCCATGAGCAAAGACCTTGCAACCTTGGTTCGAAAGATCATGCGCCGGAGTCCTATCGACGTCCACAAGTTGACTTCAGAGCAAAAAAACTTTATCCGTAATCTACGGGATTTCTGGAACAAGCCTCCCGAGGTCGACGACGTTTCGGCGCAGCTCGTTAATGCTCGCAAGGGACTCCAAGACCATGAGAGACTTTTCAACTACCAGAGAACTCTCTTCAAGGCACCTAAGAGCATGCTTGGGCTCGGATATAAAATGGTTCGACCTGGTGATTTGGTTACTTTGCTCTGGGGAGTCCAGTCGCCGATTATCTTACGACCGAGAGATGGCGGAGGTTTTACTTATGTGGGAGATGCGTATATCGATGGAATTATGCATGGAGAGTTCTTAGACACCCAGCCTATTGACGAAGAATTCGAGATTTATTGACAATCAGGATGGATGGATAATGGCGTTTATAGATGAATGTAGTAAGTGACGCACATGTGAAATGAAATGTCAACTCATGCTCTTTTTGTGTGACAGATTGTGGCTGTTTTTTGGCAATGGACTCCCAAAAATAAACGCGGCCACTAACGTTTAGCGCGCGCTAAACCCCAATGGGGTTACATACCTGAAAAGTCGTGCCGGCTGCCAACAACCGGCCTGATGGTCTAGTGGTAGTACGTTAACTCCTCACGATTCACAAAGTTCTCAATTAACAACGCTTCCAGGGATTTGTGATTCGGGAGAATTCCCTGCTCTTTCAAAGAGAATTTACAAGGTCCCGGGTTCAAATCCCGGTTAGGCCCTTTTTTTGTTCTATTTTTGCAGAGTTTTGTGGGGCATGGGCGAGATTTGGTGGTCTGCGCGTGTCCGAGAGTTGCGGATCAATTTCTTCGTTTGGATCCGATTGGCGGAGCTCGGGTTGTGGGTCCTTCCCATTGATTAATCTAGGGTACGTATTTCGATCCCTTTCTCTTTCAACCCCATTTTCAACGCTTGCTACAGTGAAACACACGCGCCGTGATAAAAGACTTGGGTTACTGTGTACAATGTCCTGGCTGTAATTACATGCAGTGTTATTCATAACCCCTCCTTGTTCTTATCTTCGTCCGTTTTTATATCTTAACGCCTCGCCAACGTCTCGGCGGTTTCCACAGCGGCATACGCGTCTCCGGCTTCTTTTCGAAGGTGTGCATCCAAAGCTTCGGTATCTCGGAACACAGCGAGCCTTTCCTTCCATAGTTGCCACCTGAGAGGACAAAGCCCATCTGTTCCCCTGTATTTGCGCCGTAGTCTCAATCCTTCTTTCTTGGGAAGCATCCACAACGGGCCGCCTCCACCACCACGAACCTCCTCGTCTCTTCCGTAAAAAACATGAGCCGCGTGGATCATCCAAGCTGCAGCGGCCTTGATATCATATTCGTCGACTGCGGTAGGATCTTCGTTTATTACATCTGGGGCACCCCATACAAACGTCATGGTACCTTCTAGCCCATCGACCATGGCCCAGAGAAAGCACATCTCGGTGGAAAGATTGAGTAGTGATGTGACTCTTGCCACAAAGGCGTTAAGATTGAGCTTCCGCTGCTTTCGGTATTCTTCGCCTGAAGCAGGCAGATCAGCTTGCAGACAACGCTGTTAGCTGCGTTGTTTGCGGCTGAGCAGAACTTACAGTCACCAAAGGTATCGTAGAAATGTGCTGCCGCAGACTCCCTTAGATTCCCCCAGAGAGGGCCAGCATGATCAACAGTTTCGCCCCATCCCGCTCTGAACGTTACTGTCCGAGGAGGTAAGTTGTCAAGCGCCTGAACAACTGCAGCCAACAGGTCCTGGTCTTGGCAATCATAAGGAATTTGGCGAGCGAGGGGATGAAATAATTCCCAGAAGAGTGAAAAAAAAGTTGCCGGGTCCGATTCTTCGGTGCAAAGAGAGTCCAAGGCCTTGGCGGCTTCGACGGGTGTTGAGTGTGCGGCAAGGACTGAATTGAGGATATTGACTACATCGTCAGCAAAATCAGGTGCGTTGTCGACCTCGACCTTGAGTTGGATGGGCGACATTGTGTCTTTTCTGTTGATTCCCGCAAAATAATTACGAAACTGGGATCAAAGTCGAGAGAGGTCGGTGCTTCATAATTGATAGCATCAATGCTACTCGAAGGATCCGGCGAATGAGTAATACTGAAGTCGATTATGCCTTTAACGGATACCTCCATTTTCTCCCCTTTGGTAGGTAGGTCATCGGGGCTTATGCTGGTCGGATGTGCACAGGTGGGGCTATGCATACAGTTTGTATTTTGTCCTGAAACTCAAGGACACTCAAAGGCACTAATCAGATGCTCTTAGGCATTTGAGATTCATTCGTGGCCTTGATCGACTGTCTCTCTCCAACAGCAGCGTGCGTTGGTCTTGTTGTCAAAATGCCATACCGAGCGCTGTCAACTTCCAAAAGGCCCCCTTGCTGGCACACTTTTACTCTCCTCCCAGAGACAACAGACTCCAAGGAGTGAGCATGGCCAGTGTGGGAGAGGCTGGTACTCAGCCACGTCAACGTGCATGAAACGGGCCAAGGGTGTCAAGAAAGAAGGCTACAGGCTGACTGATGGAGGCAGGCTGAACTGCAGGTTGTGATTTGCCCCGCCTAGGCGTTTTGCACAGCCTGGCATGCCTTTCTTCTTATCCTCACACCTGAATTCAACTCTCTGCCCACTGCATCCTTCATCCTCTCCTGCGTTTCAAGATGGATCCCGCCTCTCTCGCATTCGGCGTCATCTCCCTGGCGATGCAGCTGATGCAAACGACGACCGCGATCAAGAAGCTGATTAACGATTACAAGTCTGCCGCCAAAGACCTCGCAACGCTCTCAGACAAGCTCGACGACATTGAAGCAGTCTGCCATTCGCTTGAAGTTGTCCTAGCCAACTTTGATGAAATCCGGAACCCATGGGAGACCACACTTTTGAACAAATTGTACAAAGCTATCAGCGACTGCCGCGACAAAGTCTCTCGTGCGTACGACGCTGTTCACAGAGTCACGGCCCGTCATAAGAATGGGCGCGCCTCTTTGGCCACAGTTGGCAGCTTGTTTCTGCAACACAGAGCCCAGATCCGACAGTGTAATGATGCTTTGGATCGATCTCTGTCTTCACTTCAACTACACATGACTACCAATCTCTTGTAAGTATCGGCCATAAACAATGGGTTCAGATCTAATGCAGCGACTTCGTAGGGCTGCCAACATGAGGCCTTCAGTCCTGCCTAGGCGAGGCCATGCTTTAATATCTGCTCCTTCCGTGGTAGAGGGTCGATCGAAAGAAACAGTTTCTGTTACGAATCGAAATCGCACATTCTCATCACACAAAGACAGCTCAGATACTCTCGTCACACAGTGGCGATGGGGCTGGAGCACACTCGGTTACCTTCAAACGAAGCGAACTCTCAAGACAACTCCTGGGTTAAGCGGAACTGGCTCCCCGAAAACTGAACAAGATCTATCCTTCTTGGCAGCCATTCCAATTTTAAAGCTATACGTCAAAATGTCGGTTCGGCAAGGGTCACTCTCTCCCCTGTCGGTTTCCCTTCACTTCCCACATGTCATCGACGTCACCCCCGGGTCGAGTGAGATTGGTGATCAACTGGCCGGTGCCCTTGTCGATGATAATGTGGAAGTAATTAGGGATTACTTCTGCAAAAGCTTACTCACCCCATTCTCTACTATGACGTGGAGTCTCTACAGAGGTGCCGATGACGAGACAACTTTTTACGGAGTAAGAGAAACGCTAAAAGGTACGCGTGTCTAAGCAGTGTAGCTAATGCTCTGAAAGTATTCTGTCTTGTATAGTGCCAATAATGTCTGCCGATTCCTGGTTGAACAGCTTTCAGATTCTCTGCAAAGGTTCGTCTGGATTTACCGCATTGCTAGTCATCAGGCTAACGAGTGTAGGACATCAAGTCATATATCCCTGATGCCTCCACTTGTTAATTCTCGTGTTTCCTTTGGACTAAAGCAGTTGATATTTGATTACATTGATTTGCGAGGCGATTCGCTCACCCCTCTCGAGTTCTCAAGAGTCCTACATCAGCTTTCCTTAGCTCGCGATGTCAAGATCTTCGTTGAGTATTGCAAGCAACGCTTTTCGGACGAGTGGGGGCCCTTCAACTTCTGTGTTTACGCCTATCTTGTTGGCGTGTTTCAACCATGGAACAGTTGGCGGCGATATGACCTCCTAGATGACTGGGCTCCTGTCCTTGCTGATGTCCTGTCGAATGGTGTCGACATCCATACCTCAACCTGGGTACATAAGCCGCTAGCGGGAGGACTTGAAGGTCTCAGTGCCGTTCACAGCATAATTTCCATGGCTGACTCGCCTCAAATGGCCCTGGAACGATGCAGCCTCTGGCTAAACTTGTTGGAACAAGTTGGTGTTGACATTGAGCAGTATCTTGATGTCGAAATCAGCCACTGTATTGCAACTTGGGACCAGAAGCGCAAAGAGAAGGGCACGGAATTCCGCAAGATATTCACTATCCAGGAGTATGGAGGTCGGAGGATGCCATGCTGGATTCAAGAGATCGATGGCGCATGCCCGATACGAGAACTCTTGTTGGAGTTTCCTCATCTCCAAAAGGGATATATTCTTTACTATCTCGATTTGAACAGTTCAACTGTGTCAGAGCTACACAGGGCCTGGAAAGACCCTATGGCACGGAAATGTTTGGATGGCTCATCATTCTGGCCTTTCTACCCTGGCCTTGCTAGGACCATGATGGACGGCTTGCGGGGATCCTGGCAATCGGAGGAAATAAAACGGCAAGTCTCTAGTCTCGACTGGGCCTGTTACCTCGTTGAAAGTCGATTTGAACGGAGGCAATTGCGCAAGCTGCTCAAGACTGGGCAAAAGTATCCTGATGGCATGCCTGGAGCTTGGGTTGATGGGCGGTGAAATCTGTCATGATTGGGCAGGTTGAGCTGGTTTGAAAGGAAGAATCGCACTCATCTGCTTCCAATACGAAACGTTGTATCACCATTTCTGCCAGTATTCTCGTATTCCCTGACCAAGCGAGAAGCTCCGTGCTGACGGCCTCTCCTGTAATTTCATGCCGGCCTGTGATTGGTGGACCGTGACGCGGTCCATGACGAAGCAAAACTTTAGCCGTTGGCGAGTTCTCATCCAAATCATGCAAATCTCAATTCTCACCACACGTCGCCATTTCTCATCGGCATTCGCCCCTAATATGCCGTCCAGCTGGCTCAAGATATGGCACCAAATCGAGGTTCTTCAAGGGACCCCGAGGGACCCGCCTCTGTCGAAGAACCTGGCCTGATCCCGCTACTACTAGACATCCAAGAATGTCGCATTCCCCAACAGAAAATGATTTGGATCGTCGAGAATCTGGAATGCCTCGGTCGTAGGCAATCGAAGAAGCGAAAAATTGGCTCTTTGAAACAGAACAAGTCCACTGAAGCCGAGGAAGAACCATTTTGGTTCCGACAAGAGATCAACGCCTTCAACGACAGCAATTTCGTAGCGTTGTCCTATACCTGGGAAGCATCAGAAACCGAAGTTCAAAATCCAAAAGAAGAGGGTCATCTTATCGAAACGAGAGACAGAAAGAATGCGTACCGCTCCAGTGTGCGTAACTCTGTACTGGAACGCATCACAAGATACATGCAGCGGCATCAAGTTCCGCTGCTATGGATTGATCGGCATAGCATTCCTCAAAAGGTGTGTCAGCAGCCGACGTGTAAGCATGAAGCATGCAACAAGAAGCAGCACGCATTGGATGCCATGGACCGAGTTTACTCACTCAGCGACCATCCTGTTGCTCTGCTTGGACGCCCGATTGAGAAGGAGAGTGAGATGGCGACTCTGGCTGCAGTACTCAAAGGCCAACTCGTGGAATACGTCGATGGAAACTTTCAGCTGAGAGAGACGACGACATATGAAAAAGCCCAGGAGGCTTTACAACTACTGTACGAAATCACCACAGACAAGTGGTGGTCGAGAGCGTGGACGTTCCAGGAGAACTACCGTGCCGGGTTAAAAATGACACTCCTCATCCACCATAGCCCAGACTTGGAGAAGCCGAAACGAATATTCCGCCTTTCGGGAAAGGCGCTGTTCAACCTTATTCCTGGAGAATTGAGTGTTCAGTCAGTCAGGTTTTCTGAGAATGCGACCAAGTTCTGTCTCGCCTTTCGAAAACTCACTAAGACGAGGAAAGAGGACGAAGAGAAGGTCCAGCACATATTGCGGACTGCTGGAAAATATACGCTCCTCCTCGACAAATCGACGTCAATGTCCGGCATTATCGTTTCAGATGTCCTCGCCAGAGGAGTCACGGAGCCCTGGGATCTTCTGGCCATCATCGCAAACTGTTGTCAATATGCAACGCGTCTCAAAAGTACCATGCTACAGGAAAAGAGCAAAACAGGTGTTACCCTTAGTCTCTCAATTTTGGCACTGCGACTATTAAACGGAGAGATTTTGAGGAATGACATGGCTATTCCCGCGAGTGTCATTGATCCCATGCATGATCTTTTCTTTGATGGCTTCCGGGCACCTCAAGGTGAAAGAAATCTTACCTTTAACAAAGGCTGCCGTTTTGTCGACGTGAAACTCACAACAGATGGCATTAAAACATCCGGTCACTTGTGGAAACTAGATGAGAGGCTCAAAGCGCCGAGGTCGTCACCGCGGTTATCGCAAGAGAGTCAGAAAGGAGGGCATGAACTGCCGGACTACCACAGGACACGCCTATTTCAACTGATGGAGCTTTTGAGGGCAAATAAACGCAAGAGTTACACGACTCTGATGAATAATTTGAAGGCGTTCCTTGACGAAGACGCCATGGTTGAGGATGAAGGCTCGTTTGGCCTCAGATATCGCAGGATGATGGCCAAGGAGCTGGTGAGAGCCATGGATGCGGATGAAGGGCTAGCGCTCGGCTGTCTTTGCGACAGTAGTGGGGGTACCACTGTCCATCGTGGAATTTTTATAACCGGGCCAAAAGCAGGGAGTTCGGATGACCAGTCCGTCGCACACGTCTTCACCTCACTTTGGTCTGAAACAAACGAGAGTGATGAATACTATGGCAATGACCTCGATCATCATGTTTCCCTTGGAGTCGAAACGGGAGACCTAAAAGTCGACGGGCCGTGTCGTCTCCATACGAAGAGATGGGTTCTTGGTTTATGTTTCTTCGAAGGTGTTGCTGTGTACGATGTCGTCTTTCCGTGGCCATCGGGATTGCGGAAACAGAGAGTCAAAAGTGATCCAGAAGGGGCGAAGGAAAATGTATTATAACATCTGGACTGAGGTAGGCGTTTGGGCTTATCATTAGTTATTGGAAAAGGAGCATCCATAGATATTAATAGGAGTCACTTCCATGACAACAGAGCGCGATAAAGCAGAGCGAACAAGTGAAAGCAGCCTCGACTTGATCTTGTGTTTAGTTTGAATCCACCTCAACTAACCCTTACATCGCAACCACACCAGCCAGCTGCAATTTCATGCTCAAGTTCTTGGGGACTTGTTGTTTGTCACAACAACCCAGGCTTCGGCAATCTTCTGGACCTGGAAGTTCGTCTCGTAAATCTGTATCAAAGCGCTCTCTAGTTTTTGTTCGTCAAATATGCGATCTCTTTCAATCGTGTGGGAGATTTTGGATCTAGTGAATGGCATGGCATTGTGTTTTGTCGTTCTCACGGCGGTTTAGCTGCATATCTATAGAGACGTGTCGTAGTGATGTGCTGGCGTGGGTGCTGAGGACCTGGCGGGACTGGAACATTGGCTGGCCAGTTACATCAACATGCTCTACGCGGGGACTTTTTGTAGATAAAAGACACAGAGCGTCGGGTTCAGGGATATCCTGCCAGGAGATTGGCAGTGCATCTGGAAGCCTTGGCTGGCTGTCGCCTGGCCCGTGAAATGGTGAAGCAAGCTTCCAGTGAAACAAAAAAAAAAAGGTGACTCAATCACTACACAGATTTGTGCACTGCTCAGTGTCGTTATGTACTCTTAGCCAAGAGTTTATTCACAGACCTAGGGAGTGATAGTTAGGCCGCCATGGCTGGGCCGCGTCTCTCTGTCATCAGATAGCCACGGATCTACTGTTGACTTGCACCAAGGAGGGTGGGTCAGGAGATCACTGAGTGTCGGCTTCACAAGAATTGCCGAAGAGGCTAGTCTCAGGGGTCAGGGGGGAAGCTTGGACTGATGGAAGGAAATGGTTGTCGGCGTGTTTACTGTCAAGACAACCGACGCCCTTCTCAGCCGACGCCCTTTGCACTTCAAACCAATCATAAACTAATCTTAACCATGACCCTAACTAGCCAAAACCCTTATCCTAACCTATCTATTGGCTAATAGGGTGTGGAAGAGGGTCGGCTCCCAATGGGGTTGGGGGTCGCCTTGACAAAACACTCATTGTCGGGGCTTGGTCTCTGGACTACCTACTCTGGACAGGCATTTTCTGATTACTGACTTGATTAGAAACCGGGACATCTTCACAGTATGACAATGTCGATAGGGTTACTGGAATGGGAGCGTCGGGTGCGTTCAAAGCCCGTGGCAGAACTGATCCAGTGGATATGTGACATCGACTTTATCATCATAGGAAGGGTCAGGTCATGGTATCGCGTTTCATTACGTCTAAGTTCTAATCATTGGTTCACTATTATAAAGCCATAAATCATCCAAGCATCTCCGTCTTACAAGACGTATCGGAAGTGAGGGTTCTGAAGCACTGGTTAGCAAAGCGTGATGTGCAGATGCGTGGGACTCTTACCTCAAAGTCAGTGATATCAGCTCCCTCAGTCGCCGCAGCGTCAGTATCAACCTCTCCGATAGCAGCCATAGCGGCATCACGTCGCTTGTTGCGGCTGATTAGGAGAAGTCGAAGGGCAATGGCGACCAGGACTTGACCGACAGAGCAGCAAAGAATGGTGATGCAGCCAGTCTTGTACGTGGGTGCCTCCTTGCCCAAGAAGGCGTGAGGGCCGATGATGTTACCAGCGCAGTAACTAGAGAAGAGTTAGTGATCAATTTCTGTTTCACGCGGTAGTGAGAGACTTACGCGATGAAGACCATAGCAGAGGCAGTGATACGCTTGGTGTAACCACCGAGGTTGGTAGCGGGCATTTGCATCGCAAGGACGAGTGATGTAACGAAGGCGCCGACAATGTAGTAGCTGAAGAGAACGCCGACCTTGTGGCTACGATCAAGCTTCCACATGAGGCAGACTCCAACAACGGTGGGCAAGAGGTAGATCATCATGATGATGGTTCGCCAGTTCTTGATGCGAGAAGCAAGGTATGTGCCCGAGAGGATGTAGAACACCTGGAAAGCTCCCTGAGGGATACCAAGAGCAACAGTCTGGAGAGGGTCGTGCACAACACCCTTGATGATGAGCTTTCCGAAGTTGGCGATACCACCGTTGATGACCTCGTTGAGAAGCATGAACAGGAACAGAAGCCAGACCTGAGGATCGATGAAAGCCTCTCGCACTTGATACCACTTAATTGTCTGGTTGAGAATTCCGGTTCGGGCGAGACGACCGCGGCCGATGAGGAGAGCGCGCTCTTCGAGGGTGAATCGCTTGGCTGTGAGGATGCTGTCGGGGAGGAAAAAGATGAGGACAAGGCCCCAGACGACCGTCATGGCACCGCAGACGAGGAAGACAAGCTTCCAGACAGGGAATCCATTGTCGATCTGCCCAATGCCGAAGGTGAGAATTCCGCCAACCATTGATCCTACACCGTTGCAGCAGTAGAAGATACCAGCACGAAATGGCTGTTGTTCACGTGTATACCTGTCGAATGGATGATTAGATGGGAGGCGTAAGGAGGGGGGCCAATGGAGAAACATACCACATGGAAACAATCATCATGAAGCAGGTAGTAATAGGCGCCTCAAAAACACCAAGGAAGAAGCGGCAGGCCGCAAGACCGCCAAAGTTGTGTCCAGCAGCCGTCAGCATGAGGACGCTACCCCAGGCCAAAACGCAGCCGGAAATGACCTTGGCCATGCGCGTCTTTTGCGCGAGGAAGAGCCATGGATACTCAGCCACCATATAGGCGAAGTAAAAGATTGAAGCGAACCAACTATACTGGTCTGACGAGATGCCAGTGTCGGTGAAGAGATCGAACACGGCAGAGTAGGCCATAGTGGTTTTGTCGATGTATTGCATCATGTAGGTTCCCATGAGCAACGGAAGGAGCACCATGTCAACCTTGCGGATCAATCTCTTGTTGAGCTCCGCGTCGTTCATGAGCTCCTCAATGTACTCATTGCTAAAGTTGTGCTCGCGGAGAAATGTTTCGGTGGCATCGAGCTCAACCACCTCACCAGGTGTGATGGACTCTAGCTTGCTCATGGCGATGTTCTCCTCCTTGGCGGAGTACTTCTCGTTGGGCAATTCAGCGCCCGTGGTTTTGGCGTCTTGTGGCGACATTGCAACGAAATTGGAGAAAAGGGGTTGGTTGTAGAATTGAACTGTTTTGAGCCCTTCTCGCCTTGTCGCTGAATAGAGTTCAGTAACGAGTCAAGGTTGAAACTTGAGAAGGATGGAGGAGCATGGAAGATTCTGTGGGTCGACGTCTGTCTATTTATCCCATTTCAATGCCAGTAGAGGGAACAGAATCTGGGGTACATGACACGAACAAGCTGGGACCAGACGCGTATCTGGTTAGCATCTCCATGGCTATCTCCAAGCGTTTCCCCCCGTTATCAAGCCGCTCCACTCTGTGCCCAATCGAGCCATGGTTATCTGCGATTACTGCGCGGGGTCCAAGTCTAGCGAGTCGCCTCCGGCCCTCGGTGTCCAGATCTGAAGCCCGGGCTCCGTCCTCAAGAGCCGTCGAGATATAGACGGGTCGGTTTTGCGGGGTATAAGAAGGATCAGGGCGGCTTTATCGCGCGGAACCTGATTGTCGGGATCTAATAGTCTCCTGCTATCTCCGTCGGCCCATAGTCTCTCGATAAGTGAGCTGTTGAAGGCCTGCCGGCATCCTTATCCGCAGGGGGCCAGTCCCGAAGAACCCCAGATTTCCACGGAGCGCAGTTTGGACTCCGATCTACGGGATCCACCTTTACTCCGAATTACGGTGCTTTCGCCTCTGGTTTCGTCAGTCTTTTGGGTTCTGGGCTTGTATTTAACGCAGCCAACTTGACGGCTGTCTTTGCCCCTGCTTATCTCGTTTCGAACTTGGGAAATCAAATCATCCACCGAAAGATCCGATACCATGGGAAGCCAGATTGAACCAACCGTCACCCTCCCTCAGGGTAAGATTATCGGCGTCCAGCTGCAGGACGCGCTTCCGCAGCCAGTTGACGGCTGGCTGGGCGTCCCCTATGCCTTGCCACCCACTGGCGATCGACGCTTTCGGCTACCAGCCAAGATTCCTCCCTCCTCTGACACTGTCATTCATGCCACCAAGTATGGTCCTGCAGGTCCCGGCAAACCACTCTTGGCGGGAAGTGCCCCTCTTGAGTACAGCGAAGACTGTTTGACTGCGAACATCTTTCGCCAGTCATCAGGGTCGCATGCCAAGCTCCCAGTTGCGCTATACATCCACGGTGGAGCGTTCAATAGAGGCACCGCATCAATGCACAAGACTGCTTCAATGGTAGCCAACGCTCCTGAGCCATTTATCGCCGTTAGCTTCAACTACCGTATCGGAGCCCTTGGATTTTTGCCGTCTAGCCTCAGTGCCAAGGAAGGCGTGCTTAATCTTGGGCTCCGAGACCAGATTCTCATGATGGAGTGGGTTCAAGAGAATATTGCGGCCTTTGGTGGCGACCCGGATAATGTTACCTTGTTTGGGCTTTCAGCTGGAGCCCACTCTGTAAGTTGCTCATATTACTATGCATGTGTTGTATCAGTCGTGTTAATATGTGATTAATAGATTGGTCATCTTTTAATGTACTACAAGGAGGGTGTGGCACCTCTCTTTCACAAGGCCATCCTCGAGTCTGGAGCCCCCACCTCTCGTGCTGTCAGACCATACGACGCACCTATCCACGAAGCCCAGTTCAAGGACTTCCTTCAGCAAGTCGGTGTTCCCGAGGATTTGCCCGAGGACGAGATCTTCCCATACCTACGGAAGCAACCCGAGAACGTCATTACGACCGCCCAAACGGCCACCTTCGATAAATACAACCCTTCACTTCGTTGGGCCTTCCAGCCAGTTATCGATGGCGACATCATCGCTCGACCGCCTCTAGAAACATGGAGGCAGGGCAAGTGGCACAAGGTGCCCATCATGACCGGCTTCACCACCAACGAGGGCTCTCTCTACGTGGACAAGAAAATGTCCACTGGGTCTGAGTTCCGACACTTCTTCGAGGAGTTGCTGCCTCTTCTCTCCAAGGAAGATATCAACACCATCGACAACCTTTACCCTGATCCAGCCACATCGGACGAGTACAAGGAGACACGAGAGGGGATGGGCGCTCAGTATAAGCGTATCGAGGCTGCATATGCCCATTATGCTTACGTGGCGCCTGTTCGCCAGACGGCAGAGCTGGCCTCTCCCTCAGCTCCTGTCTATGTTTACCACTGGGCCTTGGTGTCCTCTGTTAACAATGGCGCCCAACACGGCGACAACATGAGGTACGAAGTCTGTGATCCAAATGTCGTCAAGATCTCTCCGGCACAGAAGGAGGTGGCAGAAATCACAAACACCTACGTAACAAGCTTCATCACCAAGGGTGACCCCAATGCCGTCGCCGGTAAGTATGTCAATCGACCAAAGTGGGAGCCATATGACGGCAAGGCGCCCAAGGTTCTCCAGTTTGGCCCTGGAAATGAGGAACTGATTGGAGGTGGTGTTGGTAGCCCTGCCGCGTTTGTGGATGATGTCTGGGGACGCAAGCAGTCCGAGTTTTGGTGGAGCAAGGTGGACATCTCACAGCAATAGTTAAGGATATCTAAGAATGATGAATGTAAAATTTTAGCTGTACATACCTACAGCATGATAGATGGTCAAGATTTGTCTCCTTGCTTACCAACGCGTGGACTGCCAGAGCGTACTGTTAAAGCACTATCTAAGATTCTAATAAAACAATATGAGACTAGGTTAGGCCCTTATCTCAATTATGACGAGGAAAGGAAGACACTGGCCATAATTGGTCTAGATCCCTACTCAGTACTCCACGCGCAAGCAAGAAGATGCCTTTGGAGTGCGAGACTTTGCAAAGTATTCTGCCCTGAAATCAAGGCCCACATCCCCATCGTATCCCGTATTACGGAGTAAATCCGCTTAGACTGTTGCAGAGTCGAGGCCGGTTCTCCCCGGAAGTGAAGGTCTCAGCCCGAAACATCCCGGCCAATGAGAACGCCTGAAATTAATCAACACCACTGGAATAAGCGCTATGCCTAAAGCGGAGATCTCCTTCAGCTCTAGGGTGGGGACGGATACGCGATACGAATGCAATGAGCTTCTTCTGAAGGACTCATATAAAGGCGGTAACGTTTAACTGAGGGCTTTATGACATTTTCCATTCTCTTCATCGTCCATAACTTTCTGAACATCGCCTAGATCTTCGCCTCCTTAACATCTCCTCATCTCAATATCTCCACCTCACTCTTTCATCATGTCAACAACGCTTGCTCCATTGCGCAACCGACTCCTACACACCAGCAACGTGCAAGTAAGATTTTCGAGACTTTCGATTTCTCCACGAAAATTATCGACAACAAGAAAGATACAGGCTGCCCAAAAAGAACAAGACCCTCGCAAACAACCCCAAGCACATCAACCACAAGACTCGGGCAATCCTTCATACCCTGCCTTCAGCCTCGACGCCCTAGGTCTCAGCAAGAATATGAAGGTGGCTGTTCTTGTACTCATCAGCATCTTCGGAACTATTGAGACGTGGTTTTACTGCCAAGCCATTTGGCGGTGGTGGAAGAGTCGACAAGAGTCGCAGGAGGCTTGAGCCAACGGTCTGCAAGAAAATATCCGATAACACTTCTTTGTTTATCCCACTCCCTTTACTATGTGTTGCGATACCAAATAGGATAGCCTATGACTACGTTGGAAATTAAGAGACAGAGCTTTGGGGAGGGTGCTGTTGGGTAACGGCGTAACGAGCTTGAGACCTCAAAAACATCACCACACGGGCAAAGATTGCCTTTACAAATACATCGTACCTGGAATAAACACTCATTGGCCGACCATTAGGAACACGATGCGGGTTCTTTTTATATGAATAAATTGACTAACGAGAAACGATTTCTCTACTTGCTGCCACGCGGTTCCATCCCTGTTGATTAAGCTCTTCACTGCATTTAAAGCGCTGTGAGAGGAGTGATATTAAATTAAAGGAACTTCAGGTTTGTGAGCTCCTATAGTGATATACCCCCTATTGCATTTATGTCAACAAATCATTCTATCTCATTCTGATGATTAATCTTCTCTCCTCCTGCAGCCTGATTTCTTTGACTTGAAAACCACTCAACTCTTCCCCGCCACGTCACAACCATCCTGCCTATGCGCGCCCTCGTCCCTCTTCACAAAGATGCGTCTCATCAACACCAGAACTCTACAGCTGGAAGAGTTTAATGAAACCAACCGGCCACTCTATGCGATTCTCTCTCACACTTGGGGAGATCAAGAGGTCACATTTCAGGACATGCAAAATGATTCAGGCCCACACCTCCTGAAAGCCGGCTACCAAAAGATTCTTCAAACCTGCAAAGTGGCTCTAGAATCTAACATAGAGTACGCTTGGGTTGATACATGCTGCATCGACAAGACCAGTAGCGCCGAACTGTCCGAGGCTATCAACTCCATGTTCAGATGGTATGAGGGTGCCGAGATATGCTACGCTTATCTGCCCGACGTGAATGAGAAATCTGATGGACGATCGACTATCCCCAAAAGTCGCTGGTTTACGAGGGGCTGGACACTACAGGAGCTCATCGCGCCCCGAAGACTTGTCTTTTATGCGTCCACTTGGGAACTCATTGATTCTCGAAGCAACCTCAGCGAAACCATTGCCGACACCACTGGTATCGATAAGAGGCTCTTTCAAGATAATCGCCATGATATCGACAGGATATTGAGAAGCTCGAGCATTGCTCAGCGGATGAGCTGGGCATCGAGACGGCAAACAACTCGCACAGAAGACCTCGCCTACTGTCTGCTGGGCATCTTCGACATTAACATGCCTCTACTTTATGGTGAAGGGAAAAAGGCCTTTACTAGGCTTCAAGAAGAGATCATCAAGCACACAGACGACCAGTCGATATTTGTATGGGGTCTTTCCCCTAGCAACACAGATGTTCCCAAATTTGGGACAGGAACAAGTGTCCTTGCCTCTTCACCAATGGCCTTTGCTGAATCAGAAGGTATCGTTCCAGTCGACACTTGCCGGGAGTCTGCCCCATTCTCAGTAACAAACCGTGGAATCCGAATCGATTTGCATGTACGCCGGACCTTCCGTCATACGCATGGCATAATCTCAAGTCCCTTACGTCATACGTTTGGCATAATCTCATGTCGCCAGAAGAACTCCACAGAGCTAGTGACGATTGAGCTCAGAGAACTTCCGGGCAACCGGTTTTATCGAAACCAAGGAGCACCAATTAGGTGGACTAGTCCCTTGTTATGGGAAAGGACACGCAATATCACTGCGTATCTCATGACAGCTCCTCCCCCAGAGATACATCGTATCCCGCGTGGCTCTTTCCGTGTCAAGCCACTACCCGAAGGTGTCTGTGTCAAGAGCGTCACGACAGGATACGCCTGGTCTTCAGTGACAGGTCTCATCACCATGGACAATCCTAAAGACAGGTTCGGGAGAGAAGTTGAGCTGCGTTTGGTTCTGGAGTCGACAACCCACGGGAGTCGTCCTTGTAAGGGATTAACAACAGTGTCGATCTGGGTTCGCCGACCTCCTTCAGAACTCCCAGAGACTGAGTGGGTGACCTACGATGTAAGATACTCTAGTCTTGAAGGCCAGGTTCGGAACAAAAGCGAGTCTTTTGGCCCTTTCTTCGCCAAAGTCGAGAAACAAATTGTCTTTGGCCAGCGAGTGATTGTGGTCGACGTCTTCTCCTGGGAGCAGAAGATAGCGGCACTCAAGCGACTTCAATGGACCCGAATGCGCCTCGGAAGGCTCCTGGATAGGTGTATATTCGGTGTCATTGGTGTTCCATGGTCCTGGCGTATCCTCTTTCTCCACAAAGCCATCACGTATCTCATCTTGTTCAAACCTGTTCTGACACTTGCCGTCGCTCTAATCATATGGTCCATGCATCATTCACAGTTTGAACCATCGCTAATAGAAGGAGTTGGAGTGAAAATCTTGTCCTGCCTCGAGGACATGGAGGTAGCATATGCATTTCATGGCGTGTTATATCTTCTCACCTTTTGGTTAATTTTCCCTTTGACTTCTCACACTGCCTTGGAAACTCTGGGTTGGATTCTTTCATGGCCCTACTTGCCCCTCGCGGTAGTAGGGCCGCATTTTTGGCATTTTGTGTTTAATATTTTGATACTTTATTATCCCTTTCGAGCACTTGAAGGATAATGATATCCGTCGAATGCGCCATAAACTTGGATTATAGATGCCATTAAATTTCGATGTTGCGTATCCGGAGCTTCGGCTCTCGCATTTTGTCCTTGGGGACTGTTATGAGCAGTGACAATGTTAAGCTAATAGTACATCAAGGGGCGTACAGGAACCCGAGATGCGTTCCGTGGCCTAGAAATCTCAAAGAAATGGGCCGAAAACAATCTATCTTGTAGAGTATAAGCTGATTAGTCAACATTCGTTAATGCAATCTGGCTCTCGGCGGTAGTCTGATGGCTTGATGTGCATCAAGTGCGGCGGCTTCCAAGGCTCAGAGAAGAACATGAGACAGATCTTTTCTTTATTAGAGTTGCAGCCCGGCCCTTGATGGGTTAACTGAGCCCGAAGATCGAACATGAGGCAATGGGCCTTAGATAGCCAGGAGATGGTGTGCGTGATTCTTAATCCTGCTGGTTGGGGAGTTCGCGGGCAGCGATGCATCTAGGGAATGAGGTCATGTTCAGCTGCGTTGAAGAGCCCTTGCTGGAGAAAAGGGGGCAAGGCTGCGTAAAAGTGATCTCGTGGGAGTCTGGAACTTTGATCCTAATCTTTCTGACTTCATTGTCGATAGACACTAAGTATAAGTCTCCTAAATATGGCGAAAAAGGAATGTCGGTCCCTGGTTTTGCTTTGCATATATGTATTAGCTCGTCAGGTGTGCCATGCTACGGATGGTCTCTAAAAAAGTAGATGTGGTCCTCGACGATTTTGCAAACCATACTAACAAGCGAACTGTCGAAGATCGGTAAAGAGTGGATTGAAGACTGGCTCAAGGTAAATCCATGCCAGCTGATCCGTTTCGTTGCTGTAACGGCAGCGACACGGGAATCTAGAGTACTCCAGAGTTCGGGCCACACATCCCGGTCACAGCTGAGTTATCTTGGCGACATCTCCGAAATACAGTTTCGATTTCTCGGCTCGAAAATTCTGGACAACTTTGGTACTTGTTGGGAAGATATCATGCTGTTTTGCTCTGCTTAATCAACTTTGAGGGTTGCATTATGGCCTCAAACACACATCTCAACAACCGACCCCTATAAATCGCCTCAAAAAGATCTCTTGCGCCTTTGCCTAATAATAGGTCACCTGCCAGCTCCCCATACTCGTCGCACGCGACCGTGATCAACTTGCACCGCCCCTCCCGCGAGACCCTAGAAATGCAAACCACGGCCTTGGCTGCTCATGGCCAGACCCAACTGCCGTTCCTCCTTCAACTGCATAAGCCATATCTGGTGCCATCGACCTATTGGATCTTCCCTCGGGCCCGTTTTGTCCTCCAAAATTGTCCTACTATACATATATCGGCTGCTCACGCGTTTCAGGACCCTCCACTAGCCTTTGGCGTCTTCGTCGTATAAGAAGCCCCATCATCACGCCCAACCCGAATGCTGCCAGAACGCCAATGACAGTTCCCGCTATGGCACCTCCAGAGAGGTGTTTTTGCCTGTCTTCGGTCTCAGGTAACTCTGTAGCCGTCGGAGGTGTTGTCGTGGCGCTCGTAGATGTTCTGTCTGATGATTGCCACATAACGACCCAGACCGAGTGGCGGAGGTCGCCGGTACTCATTGTGATTGTTTGCGTATTTAGAACGGTATTGACCAAAGTCTCAGTTGTAACCACAAACCCTGGCCCAAAGGGTATATTGGTGACCACTGTTCTAGTCGCATATCCATTAGGATTAGGTCGCCTAGTTAGTTTAAAATCTGACGTGCTCTTGTAGCATAGCTTTCTCGATATGTCTAGCTCAAAGCCGCTGTAAATTATTAGAGACAACTCCGACAGCATTTGTTTGAGCATCATAGTTGGGAGTATGTAGTGATGTGCCGTACCTCATACAACAGCTTGCTGTAGTCACACCTCCTTCAGACGTGATCCCGATGGTTGTCCATTCCCAGGGGCACAATCCCGGACTGAAAGTGAGAGACGGGCATTCCTTTGTATTATATTCTTTCGGTACACAGGAATACCACACTGGATCATACTGGTCTTGCCATGCCGTAATGACAGCAGTTCCACTTAACTCGATCTCATCACCAGCCCAGCCAAGAACGTCGGTGAAGTAGGTAGAGCAGATCGAAGGCGGTGTAAAGACAGTTGTTAAGGTAGGAAGAGTCCCTACAGAGGTTAGGTCTTCGCATGGGACAGACCACAATCTTGACATATTTTCCTCGGCCTCACTCATACTAGGAGCGAGAATTGTGACCGTATACAGAGTGGGAGTGTAGCATCAAGTCTGCGGTAATTTCGGGATATATACAGATTTGTAACAGAGCAGGCTGTGGAGGGGGCATTAGGATGGCATGCGAGGTCGGAAAGCACTGCGCCTCCGCCATTTGCACTTTGGTTCAGCTCTCATGTCGCTGCTGCAGCTGGGATAGGGCGGAGTGAACTTTCCAACCAGAGCACCATGCATTTCTGTGAAGAGGTTGATACTATTGGACGCCATGTTTCGAGTTGTAGCATGGGAGGTGACTGAACGCTAGTCGGGTCTGTTGTCCAGTACATCCGTCGTGGTCACCATGCGGGTATGTTGAAGGGGACAACGGTCTGCCCAATTGCCCGGTCTCAATCAACAGAAAATCGAAACCACTGTTTCATCTAAAGCGTGCAAAGGGACAAGATACGCACTTGCGGGCTGCCCCTGAAGCCGCCCACACTTCTGAGTCCGGTGGCCGCCCACTTAGTCTTGTCGCATGGCCCCTCCTCGACCAGGCCGTGTAATTATATGGGAATCTCATGGCCAACAAACTGCGGAATAGTATGGTGACAGTTGAGCCAGGTTACTGTCCGCAGGATTCGCTACAACTGAGCCTATTCCTGAATATCAGTTAAGGACAGGGTTGATGATCGTCTTCCGGCTCCCACACCTCCAACCTATCCTTCCATTCGGATTCGTGTCACGAAGCACTTTTGGCTTGCCCTCTTTCCGGATTAGAAACTCGTATGACAAGACTCAACTATGGCAGTCGCTCGCCAACGATGAACCGAGCACGAAGTTCGTGTAGTAGGGTCTTCATATATATCTACCTGTTTAGAAGATAACTTTGAAGTTTAGACAGTCGTAGGATCAATGTATTGTTTTGTCGCCCTTGTGGCGGATACCAACCCTTCTTATCTCTCCCAGGCGCTGCACACATTGACATCTCAACGGCCAGTAGCAAAGCACCACCGGAGTATAGCAATCCCCTAGGCCCTGCAGGGGCCTCCATGGGGCCGATGTCCATCGAGATGTTCGCATGCGTGGCGATAGGTACTTATCAGATGGTAGTTGCGCCATCCACTCTTCTTATCAAGTTGTGCCGAGTCATTCCGCCTTTTGGATGGATGCTGCGGAGTGGAGCTCAAGTGGAGGCGAGGTGCGGAGTTTAGAAGCCAAGCTTCCATGGCTTTTCAGCCGAGGCGTGCCGATCTCTGAATCCTTGATCAAAGCCTTGCAGTGGGTGATATGTGTATCTGGTATGGTATGGAACTAGCCGCTTGGGTGCAAATTTAGATGTGCAATGGCTCGGGGCATGAGCGGTGAAAGATAAACAAGGTATTGTAGCCTAGCCTCTCGTGAAATCGGGACGCTTTCAAGTTCTGGCGAGATGTTACAAGTTCAGATTAATCCCTCTCCTCTGAGTATATAACCCACATTACCTTGGTATAAATATTCGTTTCATTCCACTTAGGGCAGGAGGAGCAAACGCTTTTGTTGAGAGCTCGACCATATTCATATACCTTTTTCGTATCAACGTCTCTTGCCCGCACCATGAAGCTACCACCAGTGAAAAACGTTACAGCTGCAGCAGCTTCCGCCCTCGGCATCAAGCCAAGTCCGCCCGCAGGAACGGCCAGGATCACACAATCTTCTGGAAAGCCCATTCCGAAACTCTTCACGCCCCTCACAATCCGTGGTGTGACGATGCCCAACCGGATTTGGGTCAGCCCTATGGCGCAGTACAGCGCCATCGATGGGTTTCATACACATTGGCATCTGGCCCATTATGGTGAATTAGTACAGCGGGGCGTAGGTGATGTATATCTAGCTCGTCAGGATTGTCGTTAACGCTCCGCTAGCCTGGTCTTGTCATGGTTGAAGCTACTGCTGTGCAGGCCGTCGGACGTGCCAGCCCGGAAGATACCGGCCTCTATCTTGATGGCCATGTGGATATGTTACGCCGGGAAGTCGATTTTGCGCATAGCTTGGGCACTAAAATTGGTATCCAGCTGGGACATGCCGGCCGTAAAGCTTCTACCACCGCTCTTCCGGTTTCCACCAGGGATGGTCTCAACACAACAGCATTCAAAGAGACTGGTGGCTGGCCAGAAGAAGTAGTCGGACCAACCAATGAGCCATTTACGGACCAGTATCCGACTCCGAGGGCATTGACCATCCCGGAGCTTCATGGCGTCAGAGAAGATTTTGTGAAAGCGGCAGAGCGCGCTGTTCAAGCCGGGTTCGATGTCGTCGAACTGCACTTTGCTCATGGGTACTTGATCGGAAGCTTAATGTCACCAGCAGTCAACAAACGTCAGGACCAATATGGCGGCAGCTTCGAAAACCGCGTGCGGCTAGTTCTCGAGATCGTCCAAGGTGTGAGAGCAGTCATACCAGAGACAATGCCTCTCTTTGTACGTATCAGCGCTACTGACTGGCTGGAGAATAACCCAGAATATGAGGGCGAAAGTTGGACAGTCAAAGACTCGGCGGAGTTGGCAGTATTACTTGCCGCTCGAGGAGTTGACGTCTTGGACGTATCGAGCGGTGGTAGTCATCATCTTCAAAAGATCAACGGAGGGCTTAACTACCAAGCCGCGCTTGCCAAGGAAATCAAGAAAAAGGTCGGTGATGCGCTACTCGTTAGCGCGGTAGGGCTCATCACTTCTGGAAGACAAGCGGAAGACGTGCTTGTGGGTGGTCAGAATGAGGATGATACGCCGCTCGATCTTGTTGCAGCTGGACGTGGTTTTCTGAAGAACCCCGGTTTGGTTTGGGCTTGGGCCGAAGAGCTTGATGTTTTGGTTCATATGCCTGCCCAGCTTGAGTGGATCTTTAGAATGAGAAACTCGTAAGTGCTTGGCATTACGGATGGCTGGAAACTCGGTCTTCTAATTCAGTCATCCTATCAAGGGCTGCCCTTCAACTATAATAAAGAGCACATTATCAACCCATCATGGAATTGTAGCATCATATTCGATGATAACAAAATTCCCTTGTGCTACAACAGCGTGATGGCTAAATTGCCCATGCTTTGGGATGGTGATTCCTAAGTACTGGGATATAGACTAACCCGATCCGCTTTCGACCATCACTCTGAATTCTTATGAACTTGTTTCCATTCTTTGTGCTCGGGATAGGCGTGGAGTATCTAACATGAGCCAAGGAACGGATGGGAGAGGGAATAGAGTTGTTTATCGAAGAGTTACCCTGGTGGGGCCGGGTCTAAGCAGAGCCCGAGCCCAACGTGTTTCGCACCCTTCAAAGCGCCCGGGCCCGGTTTATATCTAATCTGTGGCCGATTACCTGAAGCCGATTAGCTGTGAGACCAGCGCCATGCGTCTTGAAGGGATGTGTAGGGACTAGGTTCCGGTTTGGCATGCAGTGTGATGTGGAGGTCGGCAGTCAATTTGGCCGATTACCTACAACAAACTCCGCCCTCCGCAACTCCGGCACCGGGGGTACGGGCCAAAAGTGGAGTCTGAGGGTATGGTGAACGGCAGTTGATACAATATGCCGGTCGAAGTACCTATGCAAAGTTATAAGTTTTTGTTCGGCCTCTCGGAGTTTATGTGGGCCAGCCGGCATTACCTATGCGCCGACTCCTCGTGAATGCTTTGGCTGGCTCAGTGAAAGTCAACAAAGTCATCGTTCGGCTCTTCTCCTAGGAAGTATACAAACTGGGGCGGCGAAATACTGGCATGGGTGGCTCGTAACACACGGACAGAGATCAGTCCGACTGGGAAGGGTTTGGGACAAAAGTAAAACTGCTCTTAAGACTATTAATTCTCGACAGCCTCGAAGCTTGGCACTATCTAGTAGTATGCTACGCTATTTCACTCAACTTCTACTTGGGATTTATCATGCATCAACTCTTTTCTCTTACCTTTTTGGCCCTCTTTGGCACAAGCCTTGTACAGGCTTCCCCATAGGGAGGTGGAAAAGAATTCCACTTTCCCTTTCAGCCGCACGACGGCACAACAGCAGTTGAAGCTCAGTTGAAGGCAGGCCACTTGGATTGGCCAAAGCTATCTCCAGGCCCCAACGCCACCACGTTCGACTGGTGAGTTTCCCGCTGGCTCCAAGTAGCGATAGTCCCTAACCTACCGCAGGTGGTACTTTGACGCCGTTTCAGAGACCAATGAGACGATTGTCATTGTAGCCTACTTATACGGTAACGATACTTTGGGACTTCCCACGTTCGGTGGCGGCACCACGATCGCCTATGTCGGGGGCACGTTTGCCAATGGAACGGCTTTCCAGGCATTTGAGCCCTCGAATGATGGCGCGACTGTCAAGACTAGCCGTGAGGGAGTCATAGGTGAATGGAAGGGGGCCGGCCTCAAGTTTAAAGGGTCTCCCCTCGACCAGCGAGACACGACATATACTGTTACTGTTGACTTTGCTGATGCCGGAATATCGGGAACGCTCAAGCTGCAGTCGGTTCGTAACTCTGAGAGGTTCCTCCTATATGCTTGTTGCTAACAGGGTATAGGTTTCTCCGCCCCATTACCCTTGCGGACTAAACGTGCCCGGTCAGAGCCAGGAGATTATACCCAAGGTTTTCTGGGCAAACGCACAGCCAGACGCCATCGCAACGGCAGACTTCACAGTTGGTGAAGAATCTATTGCGTTCAAAGGCGTCGGATATCATGACAAGAATTGGGGCGTCGACTCGCTAAGAACAACAGTGCGAACCTGGTACTGGGGCCATGGTCACCTCGGGCCCTACTCGATCGTGTGGTTCGACACCCTCGACCAAGACGGCAAAGAGTACTACTCCTCGTGGATCACTAAAAACGGAAAGGTCGTGAGTCAGAGCTGTAAAAACAAGTCTATCGTGGTCCGGCCCTGGGGTGGTAACACGGAGTATCCGCCTGAGCCCAACGCAGCCCCGCCAGCCGGCTTCGCACTGCGTTACGACCTTGGCAATGACAGATTCTTCTTGGCCAACTTTACTCGTGAAGTTGATGGGCAGACTATTGATATTTACAGACGGTTCAGTGGTTCGCTTACGGGTGGTCTGGAAGGTGGAGAACAATTCGAGGGCCGCGCCCTTGGTGAACAATTCCAACACCCTGCCCTGTGAGAAATTGTACCAACCACCCAACAGGGCGCAGGAGCTTTAATCTCACAGTACCTATACATAGAGTAGTTTATCAATCTAGCTCTTCGAACTCTGAAAGCTTGATGCTGGTGCTGACGAATGTGTCTTCGTCGCTGTATGGCTGTGGTTTCAATACCAACATACTCAACTCCTCTCCTTTGGCTTCTTCGTATGACGTCCCTTACACATGACCCAGATCTCGACTTCGCGGCAGATTGTTGGAGACACCAAGCCCAACTGTCACACCGAGTTTTTGACACCAGTCAACCAGTCATATGCACAAGTCTCGCCGATTTCGAGGGGCGGGCAAGTCTAAGCGAGGTTGCTCCCAGCTATAAAAACGCACGCGGTATGACCATGCGTGTTGACCAGCCACCGCAAACTTGAAGTTTCCAACAACGAATCATATTATTGATAGAAAAGGGGGGCAAATATGAGCCAATGGTGGGCTCTTAGACACACACTGTAAGCCCGGGTACCAAATGATGCTCTAGAATCCTATGCTACATCCATGAGCCGAGGATGAAGTATGCCGCGCAACGTGATGGGTGAAGCCGGCATACGTAACGTGAGGGGAATCGGGCTGATGGCTTTTGCTATATATCACAGGTCGCCACGTGCAGAGATTCAAGATCCGGGTCTAGATGCTCATGTGATAATTACCCCCTGAAACTCTCCCCTGTCGCAATGGTCAAGACGTATATTCTCGCCCGCTAATCACCTTCTGGTGACGGCAGTTGCTCTGATCAGGTCACCTCGAACAACAGTTTGCAACAGCTCATTACAGTAGCGGGTAACAGTAACTTGTAGGGCCACTTGTAACAGCACTGTATCACAGTCTTTAGTAACAGCTTGCAACAACCCTGTACAGAAGCTAAAGAAACCGGTTCATATTGATTTGCGAGAGTAAGGGCTTATGATGAGGAATTATGTCTATATTAAAGCCCCTCCTATGCATCGGCGAATTGACAAAGATGCCACCAGTAGCTACACCAATAGGCCTCTGTGGCACAGTCAATTCAGCTTATCCGATCAGTTCCCGACTCTGGTCCCACTTGCAATTTTCCTTCAAACAACTTGTCTCCCCAGCATCTCCGCTTCGCCTATCATGATGGGCTCAGAAAGCTCCAGTGAGATACTCACTCTAGCGTCAGACTGCAGTGAGCTCTTCCAGGATTGTGCTCACTCAGGTCCGGAAGATGCCCAGGCAAATGTCGCTTCTTTGTTCAAAGTTTACGGGGCCTAGTGCTTCAATCTCGGTGTTTTCGCGCCCCCGGCCGCCTCTCTTGACTAGACGCTACGCTATAGCAATGCGATTCGAGGTTTCGTGACGCAGCTTTTATTTATGCTTCGGAGAAACCTGGAATTCAGTACGTACAGTTGCACTTCTCTGCTGGTCTCGCTCGGTTTGCTGATAACTATCCTTTTTAGTCAAGATGCAGGGCCTACCTAAGGATTCACTTAGGTCGACGACACCACGACCAAATCAGAATGAAAATGTTCCCGTGGAGGAACTTGAAGGCACAGTCGAGGAAGCGCTGGAAGCCATCGTGGCTGTGCTTCAAAGGCTTGATCGATTAGGCGCAACCATTCGAAAGTACTCCGCTTCAAGTCTCAGCAGCAGGCTCAAGAGTTTTGCTGAACAAGAGAATGATGAGAAGTACAGGCTTCTAGCCACTAACATTATTGCCTTTAAGTATCCTATGGCTACACCGTCTTTTCGCACCCAACTCGTGGAAGCCATGACTGATCGTCGGCAGAGACTCGGGTATATCAGACAGCATCAGCAAAAGACAGCCCCTAAGGACCGACAAGGCTCAAAGACGCGAAATCACCACAATCCAAACACTTCCAACCACAAACCAAGCGATTTCGAATCCGATCAACCCACGTCAAAGACCCGAGCAGCCACTCTCCGTGACCAGGGAGTCTCTCGGTCGAGTGGCAACACGCCTTCTCAAGACACTGGAACAACTGCGAGCACTGATTCTTGGAAGTTTCTTCCAACTAGTTCCGCTATGGTGGGCGCGAGATGCGATGGGAGCAAGTCCGTCATTTCCTCCTCGGAAGCGAACACTACACACCTGGTCGGGGATTCGAATAACCATCCTGAGCCGCCCACCCACGAGCAGTGGAATCAAGATCCAAAGTGTCCTACTTGCTGGAGACAGCTCAAAGAGTCAGAGCTGGAAGACAAGAAATGGCGGTAAGGACCCCTTCATATTATGATCGCATGCCGCTCATTCATAGCTTCAGGCGCCATGTCGACACAGATTTGGAGCCATACGTCTGCATTTCGGAGGACTGCAGAAAGCCACCAAAGTTCCTCGCCGACTTGAGCTTATGGGAGAACCACATGCGCAATCAACACTCGACAAAATGGACACAGTTAGTTCACAAGCCAACTGTATGGAGATGTGATTTTGAACACGACGAAGAAGAATTCCGCAATGAAGAGGCCTTTCAAGAGCACATCCGTAAACATCACTCCGACTCGGACGAATCTGAACGCAGAGTGATCGCTACGTTAGGCCAAGCATATTTGCCCCCTGTGTGGTTACAACCCTACTCTTGGTCAAGACAACCCTTCGGATTCTACCTCTAGTACGCCACAGAAGAGCGAGATGGACCAACTTTCTGAGCTGGCCAAGCACATCGGTGGACACCTCAGATATCTGGCATTTCAACGCTGGATCATCTTGACAGCGACCAAGAGAGCGTATCCGAGCAAGAGTCGGACACTATAAGCGTCAAGGCCCGGAGCAGATCTTGTCCTCCCAATGGACTCGAGGCTCTGAACGGCGTCTCTACTGGTTTTGGAACCGATAAGGACCCCATATCTGACTCTACTTTCGATGAGATCAGATTGAACAAGAAGGCCATGCCTGTGGATGATGCGTCGTCTCAGATTGTGCCTATTCCACCCAAATTCGAGGAACATTGGGAGGGCATCATAGACACGAACCCTACTGAGGAAGACACAGTTCCGCATTATATGATGATCTACACGCTTTGGGACAAAGCTTACGACAATCTCAAAAAGATGAACCCCCTTTTGGTGGAGAGGTACGAGATATTGCTCTCCGAGGAGCTTTTCGTAGACCCGGAAGGCGAATCAAAGGAAATTTTCAATGTCTTCCGCGGCGCTGACATCCACAAACACCGGACACTGCTAATCACGGTTGCCGACGACTTGCTAGAGCAGATGCGCCACACGTTTCGATCCAACCAAGCTACCGAACCTGTCATGCATGCAGTAGAGTGGCTCTCAACCTCTGCAGTGGGATTTCCCATGGTTACTTTGCCACGAGTTGGCTTTTTACTTGCCTTGAGATTTCTAGCAAACGTCGAAACCCGAGGAGGAGGCGATTGGCGAGGCTTCATCATTCTCATGTCTCGAATGCCCTGGCACTCGGCTCTGGAATTTCGCCTGAGCTTAAAATGGACTTCATCAGAGGTTCGTGTGAAGAGCTTGATTCAACTCGAGCAGAGTTCTTTACAGCTATGTCAAAAAAATGCTTGAACTTCAGATCCGAGCTGTGGTTTCTGGTGACCAACTTGATGACCTGGAGGAGCTGCTATCTGAGGCCAAGATCCTAGACAGAGAAGTCATAAACCAAGCTTCAGCAGCTGGTATCACTATCGATCTGGAGCCAATCCAACCCGGACGTTAATGGACTGCAGCCACAATACTGGAGCTGGTGACAGCCCTTGGTCCGGTCCAAGAGAACGTTCGACTTTTGGATGATTTGTTTGAGGTTGATCCTCGGAATGTCAAACGCACCATTGAAAAGCTCGGTGGCTGGCTACTCAGCGACAGGCTCAGCCGAGTACTAGACCATCCAAGCTTCCTTCAATTTCAAATGACCCGCACATTCGACTCTTTTGGATCCGGGGCCTTCTTGCCACAGGCAAGACGACACTGCTTTGTAGCATGATCGATCACCTATCAGCAAAGTTGACAGTCGTGCCCTACTTCTTTTGTCAGATCACTCATCCCAATCTGAACAACGGAACAGCTGTCTTACGCGGTCTCCTATATCTACTTGCGCGTTCGAGACCATCTCTGATCTCCAAATACAATCTTCTGCAAAAACAGCGAGATGGACACATCTCCACCTGGGAACCTATCTCTGAACTTTCGCAACTCTGCTAACAGATCCGAAATTACAAGGTACAGTACTGGTTGTTGACGCTTTAGATGAGTGTGTAGCAGATCGGGATTCACTTATGGAATTTATCAAGAGACCTTCGCATGTCAAGTGGATTGTCTCAAGCCGCAACATGCCGGACATTATAGAAGGATTGAGTTATGCGAACAAGGTCATTCTGGAGCTTGAAAGATGTCATCTTGGGGGCGCACGTGGTTTGACGGAAAGGTGGACGGGTTGAGTAGCCAGCAATCATCGAATTTTCACACACTTGGGTCAAGTATCTCTAGTTAGACCTCCTATGAGGATCTCAATACTTGCCCTCGACAATCTTTCTACGCACATGCCAATGATGCGGCTCGGATAGAAGACCGTCAGTAGTACCGATCAAGTCTTAGTATCGACAGGTGGTTACCAAATTAGTCATACGTGGTTCCTAGATTTGACGCAATAGTCATGATATAGTGGCAATCATGTGCCGGAGGATTCATGGTGCGATGTATGACTCTTTTCTTTGTCCATGTCAACAATCGGAGTTGAACTCCCGAAGATCACGACAGATCCACAAGCCGGTTGTTATAAACACCTTTTTAAGCGACCCAATCGCTTTCGCGATGATGGGGCTATATCTGGAGGAGCATTAAAAAATAGGATGTTTCTCGCCTGAAAACTCGACGGGAGACCTGCATATGCAAGATGCCGACGATGCCGATGATGCTTTGCCGCCATCGGTATTTAGACACCGGAGCTTGTTGGATCTCACGACAAGGGATTTATTAAGAAAAGGGCCGTTGAGAGATAACATTGCGGATTGGTCGATTAATTGAGTAACCAGATTGTCGAGATCCATTCAACTACCCTACATGCTGCCACAAATGAGGTGGATTCGGACCTTTTATGAGTCGGTGTAAAATACTCCGAGAAGGAATTTTGTTTACCCGAGGCCTGGCCGAAAGAAATTGGCGAAAATGGGCAAATAGAGAAGAATTGGAGTCGCCAAGGCGGGATTGAATCATGGGAACTCGTATCACTTTATTTATTCCGAGTAAGAAGCCGATTGGAAATGCAGAAGCCATTTTTGATAGTATTCTCTTTTCTTTGAGTTTTGTTTATCTGAATCTCCACCATTCTCACCTTACCCTCGCTTTTCGGTATCCTCGGAGATATTGCCCCTCAACTCCGCACCGAGATGCTTACCCTGCCAAGACGTCTTTTACCTTTCACGACTCATGCCCAGGGAAAATATCGGAAGTTGCTCACTCCGTCTCTCCCGGTGGAGAGGGAGTGAAATTTACCTCTTCCCCCTCGTTTTCCCCAACTCTTTACCCCCACAAGATCATCCCTCCCCATTCTCCAACAGATATGGGACTGGGATGGCCTGGCTAAGCTTGAACGGCAGGCAGCCTCGTTTTCTAGAAGTCGAACTTCGTTCTTGGGCTTCTGTTGGGACGCATGACACGCTGCACATGGTTCGAGGGGGGCGTTTCATGTGGGTGAGGTTTGCTAACCGCCGAAATGGCGAGATATACACAGGACGTGGAGAAGCACGTGGTTTTTGGATAATTACAGTAACTCTGATTATACAGCACCTTATCAGGAGCCACTTTGTTAGACACAGACTTGACAAAGACCGTCTTTCACCGCTTTTACCATGTCCGCAACGGTACACTCCGCTCTCCCGTCGCGTCAACCATCCTCTCCGTCCTCCAATCAAAGCTCGAGTATTCCCCCTGAGAAAATACATGCCCTGGTTGGTCCTCACTCAGATGCTACGGCACGTGTCCCGCGCCCTTCACCAACAAGCAAGCGATGGAGCCAACACCTATTCCCGGAGGATCCACATGGACTCTGTTTAAATGTGTCAAAACAACCTATTTTTTCGTAATCGAAATATCTGCCGCTGTCCGACCTCTTGCTTTTCGCCTCTAGAGTTTGAACGGCTTCGGGATAAGCTTGGACCTGGTATGGCCTTGTTCTGGACGCCTTTCCCGTAGATGCATAAGATCAAACTCCGAGATTTCAACGACTTGCGATATCGCAGTGACTATGACTACAACTTCCTACGTCTCATGTAGACGAAGTAAACTTGACGATCAACTCCATACACAACAAACAACTTCATCCATGCCATCCTTCCCCAACACCTTGTCCCAGCGACTCTGGGGTCAAGATTGAGAGCCCTTTTCTGACCCGCAGCCCCATTAATCTCCTCATCTCACAGAGGAGATTTTCGGGGAAAGATCGCTGAGGGGTGACGTAAAAAGGATGCATCTCAGACGACCCAGCGGTCCCATCACAGCGCCGCTAACGGAACGAGAGACTCGCCTTTTTCGCAAGGATACGGAGGGTCAGCGTTACCGTCAGCGTTTTCCATGACCTGATGGATTTTGTATATTTGCTAACTTTTACGTGAGAAAAGCTTTGAATGTCTCCATTCCCCAAGCTGCTCTCCGTGCCAAGCGACGGTGTCCCATGGGGCTCCACGATTGAGAATCGTCTTGTCCTTGTTGTAAGCAGGTGACGGAGTCAAGGGTTTTTTTTCTGGAGATTTTTAATTGTCTCATTCGGACTCTAGTCGCCTTCTCGGACACGATCCAGAACGTCTTGGCGCGTGTATATATTGAATGACGCCTGCTCTGCTTAAGGTTCCTATGGTCCTCCCAACTCCAAGCCACATCGACATCGACGTGATTGACCTACTTCTACCT
>JALLKD010000116.1:0-99187 GCA_023509735.1 Fusarium liriodendri
CGCCCCCGGGGGCGTCTACCTGCAGAGACAACTAACCAGGTAAACGATCCATCTATGGATATCCGGCATGTCAAAGACAAGTACCCTAAAGTAAGGGAGGCCGAATGGCTCGCTGAACGGCTTGGCACAGCGATAGCTAAGCGAAGGGCCTTCATATACTACCGGCAGCTACACCATCATCGTCTAAAGGAGCAAAATCAAGACCTGAAGGAAGAAGGAAGCGCTGAATTGGGAGAAGCGCCATCTACGATCGCTACTACGTATTATGAACACTCACTCGACGCTGAGCAGCAGTCAGTCAACCCGGCCTCACTAAGCGTCGTCACCGAAGCCACATCCTTTGCGACAGCGTTCGGGAGCGACGAGAATGGCGATCTTCGGGTACCAGATCTAACTCGGCTAAAATTTCATGGCATTCAACTTGAGTACGGTAGCCACTTTGAGTGCCCCTTCTGTAGAACTATACAGGTGGTTTCATCTGAGCACGAGTGGAGGTTTGTTTGCCGTTACTCATATTTACTCATGGGTGATCATAGGCTAATCGAAATAGGAGGCATGTCTTTACCGACCTCCAGCCCTACGTTTGCACTTGTGAAAACTGCACCTCAGACTTGTTTCCGACCAGACACGAGTGGTTCAGCCACGAGCTCGAGTCTCATAGGAAGCAGTGGCACTGCACCAAGTGTCTCAACAGCAAATTCACTTCTGCCTCCAGCCTTCGCGAGCACTTTGACTCGACACACCAAGGATCATTTACTGATCATCAGTGGCCGTTGATCCTAAAATTATGCAACCGGTTTCCAAGAAACTTCGAGTCCTCTTCATGTCCCCTTTGTTTCTCCTGGGATCCTCCCGAGAATAAATCAGATAATTCTGAAGAATTTTGCCGTCATCTTGGGTCCCATCTTCAACAGCTAGCTCTGACAGCGTTGCCAATCGCGATAGAAGGGTTGGTTATTCTTGAAGATGAGGACCATGGTATAATCCCGGGTGCAGGAGAAGCCGTTGGTCCCAATGTGTCAGCAGCACCTTCAGTACGAGACATACAACGCATGCACGTCAAACTCGCTAATTTCTCCGAGAAAGACAAGTATTTGGTTCATGTGTTATACAAAGACGGGAATAAGCGGAAGCTGAAAAGAGAGTATCAGGAGTTTTGCGACCTTCAAGCCAAACTCCTAGAACGTTTTCCTTACGAGCCTAATAACTTCGCTCGGAACAGACCCAATCTCCCAATTCTACCTGGTCCCATCAATCACGTCACACTAGTCGTCGCGGAAAGACAAGTGTCCAGCATCTACAGGTACCTTAAGGACTTGCTCGACCTGCCCACTGACATGTCCAGGTCGGATCCAGTGTCGGAGTTCTTCAAACCACGGGAGGGAGACTGAAATCTTTCTACCAACAAGTGGTGACCCAGAACATTCAGCATAAAGCCTCCACAATGGCCAAGAATGGAGAGCAACGTGGCAAGACAACGACTTGTGATGTTTTCTCGATGTTTCTGCAATCATGGCAAGGGCAAGATCAAGCGAGTGCTACTCGTGAGCAACAGTACTGGGTATTCTTGTTATTATAGGTATCTAATGGCCCATTCAAGTCATTCTGTCCTGATTCATTTCAAACAATAGCGCCGTGGTTCTCATCAATCCTTGTACGTAAACACCGAAAACATGCCCAGCGAGAGGGCCTGCAGCCGCCGCAGCCAGGCCAGGAAGCTGTGCAGCCAGCAGCTTGATATCTCATCCCGCAGGCTCTGCACCAGCTCCTCTAGGCCGGCGGCCCTCTTCTGCAGGGCCATGCCGCCTTGCCTCTCCTCCTCGAGCTCTTGCTTCAGCGCCTCAAGCTCCTCCCTTAGTGAGTTTGCCTCCTCCCTCGTTTGGTCGAGCTCCTCCTTGAGGGTGGCGTTTTCCTGGTCGAGTTTGTCTTGGGTTGATAGGAACTGCTGGCCCTTGACCTGCAGCGACTTGTTGGAGCGCCTCAGCTCGGAAATCTCCTTGATGCCCTTGTGCTCATCAACTTGGGATGACCACCCTTGCTGGGCGAGCTGGTCTGCCAAGTCTTTATTCTTCCATGTCAGGAAGCGGTTAACCCAGTCGAGCTTTGAGCGTAGAGCCTCAATCTCGGCGCGCTTATCGGCCAGATCAAAGCGTAGTAGGTGCCGATGGTGTTGGTTGGCTAGGTCTATGACGGACTCCCAGTCAGCGACGACATCTGGGGCGTCCTCTTCATGTTCGGTGCAGAGGCAGAGGCCGGCGAGCTGATCGAGAATGACACTGTTGGTGGCCTCTGGGCGTGAGCGGGCCATCTGGTTAAGCAGACGGAGGATCTTGGGCCGCTTCTCGCGGTGGGCAGTGTCACACGCCGAGGAGACGGCGAGGCATGAGTAGCCATCACGGCCGGGCCTGCTCCCGCGGCCGATGCGCAGCAAGGCGGCCGGGTCCCAGTAGTCTTCGGACATTGCTCCACAACATGCCCGGGCTCACGTGGTTATTGTGAGTGAGTGAGCCGGTGCAGCACAGCGCAGCGGTCACAGACACAGCACACGGGCACGGGGAGAGGGGGTGACGAAAAAGTCGGCGAGGATTTTTTGCTGCATGCGAGAATTTAAAGAGGAACAAAGGTCGGATTAAAAATGGCTCAATGGGAGGAGTTTGCACTATGGGGCGGTCTGGAAGCCTCGATATCCCTGCGCTCCCTGCGCCGCGGGGCCAATGACGAGCCCCGCAGCTCACCGACTGTCAGTTAGCCGCCCTGAACAGGAATAGGACGGGACGCCGGGCAATGGGAAGGGTGCGTCTACTGCAGGACACGGTTTTGGAGGGAGGAGATCTGGTACGATGATGGGAATTGGAGAGTTGGGACCGGAGCAAGTTGCAGTAGTTGCAGTAGTCAGGGCATTAACTGTACCAGACAAGAGATCCAAGGACCCGGCGATAGGTTTCCACGTGCTCAGCTCAGGTCAGACCCATTGTCAAGCGCAAAAACATCATGAACTATCAAGCGCCGGCTCAGGCACCTGAGACAAGCCTCACACCAACTGAAAAAAGGGCAGCTGACTTGAACTAGTGTCACCTCGGACGTTGTCACATCCAGTGTGTGCAAGGTGTTGCAATCACTTCATATCACATCAACTTTTTAAGCCAGCTGCAGAGAGAGATATCTTTATCTCATCCTCGTCATGTGACACGGACCAACAGCAACCACCAAGCTGATCATCTGTGAGGCCTGTACAGGTCATGCGATTCGCAAGGATACCCCGCAGCAGCGACAAACACCTGATGGCGATGCTGACGCTGCCTCGCACAGCAGTAACCACATCCTCCTGCTCAGCTCAGCAGCTCAACTCAGCCCCCAAGGCATGATATAATTGTACATGCACAGTCCTTGGTTCTATCGTCCCCGACCCGCCCCAGGACTGCCTATCTCTGGTGGATCAGGCAGACACGTCACACCCGACGACGCGCTGCAAACAACGTGTCCCTGCCCAAGCAGCAGCAGCGCTCTCGTGATGGAGCCCAGGATCACCATGCCCCCGGATTTGTTGTGCATCGCGTTATGCCTCATAAGGCTGCAATGTCGTCATTCCGTCCCGACGCCGGTTTGTTCTTTAAAGGCCCCTGGTTTAACTTCGAGAGCCTCTTGGCTTTAGGTAGGTAACTATATATCGTCCATTATCTTGCCCGATACAGATACGGGAAGGGCACCCTTCCAAGAATGCCCGGCAGGTTCTCTTCGCTGAGGCGATCAACGAGACCAAAAGGTCCCGTCCCATCGTCAAGTTCGCGCAAACCGGCCACGCTCTTTGGCTCGTCCAAGTCTCGACCCTCTTCCTCCCATGGACAACCTCCAAGCGGGGGGTTGCTGAGACCTTCCACGGTAGGAGGAAGCTCGTCTCGAAGATCCAGGTCCCATGAGGCCAGTCGCCGACCCCGATATCCTCCAACGTCAAGTCCGAGAGATTCCTACTATGGCCGTCCCAAGAGAAAGGAAACTCGTTGGCGGTCCGTGTCGCCTCGCGCCCGACCACCTCCGCCCAGACCAACGGATCGCGTTCGACGTCGCATGAACCGAGACTCTGATATGTCCGCCGACGATGAAAGCAGGCCTCTCTCTCGTCGACCGTCACTGAGCCCTGCTCGTTATCGCGGCGACCGACCTCCCAGACAAGAACGCCTAAGGCCTCCTACTCTTGGGCACGAAGCACCACCATCGCCATGGCCACCGTCTCCGAGGATGCCGACGAGCGCACGTCCCCCGATGAGATCATACCCGACAGATAGCTATAGACCAGATGCCCAACGTCGGCCGTCGTACGAAGCACCGCGCTCACCAAGATATCCTCCCCGGGTACCGAGGCCATCGCCTCCTCCGGGTTATAGACCAGCACCCCATCTCGCTTCGGAGATGCTGCGTGGGAGGCCCAGGTCAAGAGATAGATCACCGCTGCCCCGCCATCATGATACCGACCCCTCTGCCGATCGCGAAAGGAGGCATCCCCCTGCTGGCCCGGCTAAACCCCAGGCCCCTCCTGAAAGGCCAGCCAAAACTCAAGCTGCTCCCGAAAGGTCGGCCAAGCATCAGGGGTTCCATGAAAGGCCGCCCGTCAGGCCTGCAGACAGACCGGCTCCCAAACCTGCGGCCGCATCTGCCGAGAAGCCTACTCGGAAACCTGCTGAGAAGCCCTCCGAGAAGACCCCCGAGAAACCCGCTGAGAAACCGGCCCCAGACCAGCAAAAGAGCAAGTCAAATGAGTTTCTTCAACATCTCCCAAAAGCGCTCGCAACGTATATTGGCGTCAAATCGTTGAATGAGCATGCCGACACCGCCAAAGAGTGGGCCGACTGGTTCATGAACATCCAAAAAGCCCCAGATGAATTGCGCGATCTCTCCAGCAAAGTGACTGCAGCCAAGGACACGATCGACCAGATCCAGAACACTATTACTGCACGTCCCGATCTGCTGGAAGGCGACAGCGCCGATGCTCTTAGGCAACAGATCGAGTCGGCCATGAAGAATGCCAAGGTGGCCCTGGATAAGATGACCAAGCTTCTCCAGGACCTGAGCGATGATGGCTTAGAAGGGACGGTCTGGGAGGGTTTCCACAACTTTTATAGCTCGTATAGATACAAGAATGAGTGGGAGGACAAGATCAAGGAAGCGGATGCCGATCTTGAGAAGCAGTTGGGAATTCTCAACTCGCTCATGGTCAACATATACTCGTAAGTGCCATCCGGAGTACTCACAGTCGATCATACTGATGGGATCTAGACGTGCCCTGATGAAGCCAGCACCTCCAGGGATGAGCAATCCACCTCCACCGCCAGGGTCAAGGAAGCCATCGACCTCTTCGGGAGCAAGACGGTCATCTCATGAGCACAGCTCGTCGAGATCAAGGGCTGGTTCAACCGGACTGGACCCTCCTCCGATGGGTCAATTTTACAGGCCTCCGAGCCCAAGCCCGACACCTGTACCAGAGAACCCTGCGGAAGAAGCGGAAGAAGCGGCAGAAGCGGCTCCAAAAGCTGCAAGCGCCGAGCCTGCATCCAACGAGAAGACGCCTCCAACCGAGGGACATTCTGAAGAGAAATCGCCAGAAAGCAACACTGACAGCAAAGAAGCTCGGTCGACTCCGCCAGCCGGAGCCCCGACCAAAGATGACGTCCAGGCCAATACTGATTCAACTCAGGCACCGAAATCCCCACCTACCGCCGCTGTACAGCAACCGAGCGAGCCGTCAAAGGACGAGCCCAAGAATGAAGAACCCAAGAATGAGGAGCCTCCTCCACAGCCAAAGGTTACAAAGGTCAAGGCACCGAAACAGCGAGCTCCAGCAGACGATCCCGAAGATGTCCTTCTTGATGCCGCCTGGAATGGCGACATCGGCGCTTGCGGAGAGGCTCTTCGTATCGCATCGCCACTGACGCGTGACCTTCAAGGTCTAACACCATTGCACCTCGCTGCCGAACGTGATCATCTTGCCATTGCGATGCTACTGCTCGATCACGGCGCCGACTGTAACGCCCGCGCCAACGGAGGCCGTACGCCATTGCATCTCGCGGCGAGGTTTGGCTCAGCGGCCATGGTCGAGTTTCTCGTAGATGACGGTCGCTCGGACCCTAATGCGAGGACGAATGATGGACGTACACCTCTACACTACGCAGCGAGTGCTGCAATGGACGGAGACGAAGAGAGAAGAGAAGTCGTCAGGATTCTTAGAGATTGGCGAGCAGATCCGACGATTGAGGACAACAAGGGTAGAACGCCTCGAGACGTCGCGCAGAAACGAGACTATTGGGACGTCTCATCAACGCTGAGGAGAGCTGAGAAGAAATGGGAGGAGGATCACAACCCAAATTGGCTTCAGCGACACGGATTCATGAAATAGAGCTTGAGACACTGTAGAGAAAGGCTTGCAGGAGCGTAGATTTTAACCTGACTCGTTTACTCAGCGTGAGACAATTGATGGTGTTGGCGATTCTCCATTCTCCCTTTGCGGGCCAAAGGAGCCATTGACATTCACTTCACGTGGAGTGAGTGACCCCACTGATGTCACCTCACACTTATTACCCCTCCCCCTCCATCATTCACAACTCTCACGACACTCTTCTAATCTCTTCTTCTGTGGTATCAAACTTCTCAATCATGGCTACCAACGTGAGCAACGTGACTCAATTCTCTCACCTCACTCTCAACGAGGGCGTCAACGCTTTTGACGAGTCGACAGACGCCGCCAAGGCCATCTCCAAGGTCCTCGACTCGACTCTTAAGCAGCCCGGCGCGAGACGTGTTTACACTGGTGTTGAGATTGAGAATCCTTCTACTCTTTGGCTTTTTATTGATTGGGAGACTTTGGAGCATCACAACACCTATCGCAAGACTGCGTGAGTATCCCTCTTGAGTGTGAGAGTTGGGCACTGATTATCGGCAGCGACCATGGCCCCATTCTCGAGTCTTTGGATCCATATGTCAACTTTAACAAGTACCTCAGCAAGCATGTCACTGTGAGCCCTCATCCTCCGGAGGACGTCCTTGACAAGGCCCGATCACCCGTCACCGAGGTCCTCCTCGCTTTCTTCCCACCAGACTATGATGTCGCAGCCCGCGCAACCGCAACACGTCGCCTTGAAGAGTTCGCCGGCCGGGCACTCAAAAACTCACCAGACTGGCGCGGCATCAGCTACGGCTGGAGCGTCGAAAACGACGTGCCCGTCAAAGGTGATGAGGAAAAGACGGGCAGCATGCTGGTTGCCTTTATCGGATGGCCGAGCGTCGAGGCGCATCAGAAGTTTAGGGAGACGCAAGATTTCAAGGATCATATTGGGTTGCTGAGGGAGATGCCGCAGTTGATCAAGTTGAGCGCTTTTCATGTTAGTTGCTGGAGTAAGGAGGGGGAGGCGGCGCCCAAGGCTGAGGAGGATAATCATGGGCATGGACATGGCTGTGGGGATGGGTGCTGTTGAGCGGCTTGTATTAATGAAGATTAATTGAGAAGCGATTTTAGCTGTGATAATTTTTGTCTTGGGTGTACACATGAGTGCACTGGCATGTCTTATTGATGTGGCATGAGCTGCAGAGTTGGTGTTGGCGACCTTTGAGCCACTCACTCATCCGTGAGACTACTAACTCAGTTCCGCCAATTCCGAGGCATCGTTCAACATCTAGAAGCCCAGAGCGCTCCGAGGTCCATCCTAAATGCAGCAGCCACTGGAAAAGTCTGCTCGGTTCTCTCCAAAAGTTCAATGATGCAGTCATGCTGCCATTGGTCCCAAGAACGCGCGCCAGCAACTCTCAGAGGAAACAAGACAAGAACGGGGGATATCTTGGAGTTGTCTAGAATCATGCCGCTGAGAACAAGAATAGTAGACACGTGTGTCTGGATCTCTTCTTCGCTCAGGTTTGGGACTGGGATGCTCATGTTTTGCCAGTGGACGATTTCGTAGTCGAATACACCCGAGAGGTAGATGCTTGTTGCTGAGAAAAAGACTTCTGCTAGGGAGAGAAAGTCATCGTCTGCAGTTGTTCCGCCTTTAGGATTTGGCGATGGTGTTGATGCTCTGTGGTTTAATTGCCAGAGTGCAAGGGCTTGTCTCAAACGAAATCCTTCCGCGGCGATGTCGTGGGCTTCATCAGGGATGGCACCTAGCTGATCATCCTGAAGCGAGCAGATAAGATTGCTTGCCCTGAAAGACCAAAAGGTCAATGAATTGCACGGCTAAAGAAATTTGGAGAATCTCACCGAACGCGTAATGTCGAGCACAAAACAATGATATCTAGAAGGGCATCGAGGGGATGTGACTGGCCATCATCTTCCACGCCTTGCAACTTTGCCGAAAGTTTCTGCCACCCTGGATTTGCAAGAAATGTAGGCTCATTAAAGATGATGGCTCGGCAAACTTCGAATATCCTAATTTCTGTAAAGAATCTCTTGCCCAGGCCGGATTCAAACGCCAGAGGACCAGTGGCAACGAGAGCACTGGATGTACCGTGGACGAGATGCTGGACCCAACCTTGGCCAGTCGTGTCACTCATGAGCTTTATAATCTCAGTATGGGTCAAAAATACCGAGTCTTAGGCTCACCTCAAATAATCCCAGCAAGTGAGTGGTCCATAGAATGCTGTGCCGAAGGTTGGGTAGACTTGCGAACTGGTTGAGGGCAGTTCGAAGACCAGCCACAGATTTCGAATAGTGATTAACAGCAGACCTGTAGCTTTCTTGCGATTCGATGCCTTTTGCTGATCTGGTTTTCGTTGCTTGCATAGCCCCAAGTGAGAGGACTGCATCTCGAAGATACTCTCCCGACGATGAGCGTTGTATCAGCTCTACAATATCAGTAGGAAATATGTTTTTCTGAGTAAACTTGTTCCTCAACAAGAAAGTGTCGAAATAACGAAAGAAGTAAGACGTCTTGTCGGCTCGTGGGGTAATAACGAGCTGGGGTGCATGTCGGCAATGAGATTTGACCAAACCAACAGCCATCGATGTACTCGCATGGGTTCCATGATCAATCTTGATCCGAGCAACCTTGTTCAGCGCCGGAGAAAAGTCACAGATTATCTGCCGCCGGTGACAGTTGCTGCATGGAAAAGTTCCAGAACACTGTAGTAACAACTATGGTGAGACGGTCATCCAAGGATTTACATACGCAGGGGACTCACTTTCAGGTGGCTTGCTGAACATGCAAGACAACGAGACCGTTTCTTTCGGCGATCGAACGGACCTAGAGGCATTTCTGCAGGTGAATTCTCATGTAAAGATCAAGATTCCCAGCCTCTGTGACGGGGAGGTGAGTCCTGGGTTTAAACTCAAAATGGCATCGATTGAGCGAGACTTGACGATACCCGATTAGGAATCGATTGAGCGACGCTAATGTAGCTTCGCGACATTCATCCAATAGCATCATTGAGTTAGATCCGCTATCGTGGGCCGTGCAAGGCTTGGGCTTCAGCTTTCGTCAGCTTGAATTGCTGCTGTGGGACGTAATTCTATCAAGTCTTGTTCATGGGCGTTTTAGAGATGAGTTTTCGAATTGGCATCTTGTAAGCTTTACGCAAGCTTCGCTCGATCCTAGCCTATTCCGGGGTTTTAATGTTTGTCATTTCGTATGGATGACTCTGATTCCACTTGGCGCAGCCTCACTCACGATGCATCTTGTTGTATATAAGTCAGCCCTCTCTCATGATGTCTCAATATCATCATCTCAACCATCTTCTCTTCCCTCATTATCTCTCTTAGCCAACTTTCAACATGTATCTCTTCGTTCTTCTACTCTCATTCCTCCACTTTGGAAATGCCCTCCTTCTTCCAAACCCGAGTGGTCCATACCCGGTCGCCCTCAAGATCAACACCATGACGGACAACCATCGTATTGACCCATACGCCCCGAACCACCAAAAGCGACGCATTCTCACCTCCATCTTCTGGCCTGTCGACTCCAAGTCCTGCTCGACCAAGCGAGTTCCCTACATGCCCCCCGCCACAGCGGCTGCATACGGAGCTCAGGCTGCCCAGTTAGGTCTCTCTAATGATACTTTCAGTATCCTCGAAATGGAGGTGTGCAGCGTTTCAAAGACTTCGGCCTGTCAAACTGGTAGCGGTCATAAGGAGACCAAGTTCCCACTCGCTGTCTTTTCTCCCGGATCTGGAAACTCTCGACTTCAGTACAGCGCCATGGCCAGGTCTCTTGCTAGCTACGGTTATGTGGTAGTTTTGGTGGATCATACCTACGATGCAGCTATTGTCGAATTTCCTGATGGGACCATCGTTACTGGGGGCAACATCCCGGAAGATGAGAAGAACCTCGAAAAAGCGACTCAGGTAAGAAATCTTTTGTGGCCATATTAAGCAGAGCTAATTAATTACAGGTTCGAGCTGCCGACATCTCTTTTGTTATTTCTCAAGTCGAAAAGATTTCCTTCCAGAACAAGATCTTCAAGGGTCTGCCAGGAAAGGTCGACACCAAGAAGACAGTTGCCCTCGGCCACTCCCTAGGCGGTGCCAGCGCCGCAGCTGCAGTCCTCTCAGACTCGAGAATCAAGGGTGGCATGAACCTCGACGGTCGTCTCTTCAACCCAGTCCTCAACAAGGGACTGAACAAGCCCTTTATGCAGCTCGGTCGACCTAACCATCGCGCCGAGGACACTACTTGGGTCAAGTTCTGGAACAAGCTTACAGGTCCCAAGGTTGAGCTCGCTATTGCTGGCACGATTCATGGTTCTTATCTCGACACTGCTCTTGTTCTCAAGACGTTGGGTCTGCCCAAGGAAATCATGAAGCAGACGGTACCTATTGTTGGAAGCGTGGATGGAGAGGTTTTGCAGAGGACTGTTTCTGAGCTTCTCTCTGCTTTTATCACTTACACTTTTGGTGGCAACAAGGCTGCTCTGCTCAAGGTGGTCAAAGGAGCCGAGGGCGTGTCCGTTGTCAAGAGCCAGCTGTGATAGATGCATCGCGGTGAACTCGTTCATGTTATAGATGGGGAGGTGTGCTGGGAGCTTACTTCGGGGAGTGTTATTACCTATAGATTTCTTATGTAGATTTTGCCATCAATCATTTTATAGCACCTGAAGGTTAATTGCATCTCAAGAGCCTTTTGTCACATAACTCGCCGCGACCCCTTAAGCCAACCGGGCATCAGAATCGTGTCGAGGACTCGACATTCCAAGAAATGCTGGAACGTGGGCATCCAGCAAGTTTCGTGCATTTTTGCTCTCTCAGTCGATCGAATGAGTGATTTTTACTTCATTTGAGAGCTAGCAATTAAGAGGCGGGTAGAATTCTCAAGATAACAGAAATCAACAAACGGCGAGGATTATTATGCGATCAATGCTCAATAACGGCTATTTCAGAAAAGTTATTTTTGCAACATGCCGGAACGTTGAATTGACTCCCGGTCGGCAGCTGACCCAAAACCGGGCCAAAGCCGGCGGGTCAGGTCCCGGGCTTCCGGGTCCGGAGCAGCCGAGCCGAACCTTGGAAGTCAAGGGTAGGTAGGTCGCGAATCGGGCAGTTGAACTGAGGATTGGCCGATGAGCGGCCTCTCTCCGTTTTCGGGATGACTCTGTCAGGGGCAATTATTCCTTGAGTTATAGAGATCAGAACACATCTATGTTTTAGCCATCAAGGCTTCGAAGGAAGAGGCCGGCTTCGGGTTTATGTGGAATGACCATAGCATGATCCAGACTCCTGGGACCGGGAGTAAAGCCGCGGTCTGTGAGGTTGGATGTGAAAATCGGAGGCTGTGAAATAAAGTAAAAGTGGAAAATCAAGGCATTTCAACACCGCAAAATGAGATATACATTGAGGCTCTAGCAATTGCATGTACCTGAATTTCCCCTTGCAGGGACTTCACCCACAGAGTGGCGGCATTCGCAGGATCTTATCAGACCACAGAAGTCACGTGTTTCTTCTGAGTCATCCAGAATCACCCCGCCAAAATCTTTGACCCCTCCAAATTCTTGGCGGTCAGTTGGGGCACGACAGACCTACTTCTGGAGACAATTTCCACCCTACATCTTGCATCTGCTCTGCATAGACGGGTACGAGACACGAGAGACGAAGACGAACGAAGACGACGAACAAGAGACGCGATCCGAATACACCCATCTCCGACTATCCTCACATACTCCATCACTCATCACCCCCACCCAGACACCCCCGCCATCATGAGCTTCGACGCTGAGAGCGCGGCTCCAGTGCTCGCCGCCGCCGACTTCAAGACCATCGGTCCCTTGATCGCGGAGCTTGATAAGCACCTCACCCTCCGAACCTACCTCGGAGGTTACAGCCTGGGAGAGGCCGACGAGAAGGTCTGGACTGCCCTGCGAACCAACAAGGTCACCATTGGCCTCGTCCGCAAGGGCAGCTACGCCAACGTCACACGATGGTTCAAGTTCATCGAGGAGGCTCACCCCGAGCTCAAGGAGAAGCTCAACGAGGGTAAGGCCAAGTCGACCGAGAAGCGCGGGGGAGCCAACTACAACATTGGTCTCTCCAACATTGAGGATGGAGTCGTGACCCGATTCCCTCCTGAGCCCAGGTAGGTCTTGACCGGGTACAAATCGCGTGACCCTATACTAACGTTCTCGCAAGTGGTTTCCTTCATATCGGTCACGCCAAGGCTGCTCTCCTCAACGATTACTTTGCCAAGAGCGCCCCCGAGGGCAAGGGCAAGCTCCTCGTCCGATTCGATGATACAAACCCCTCCAAGGAGAAGCAGGAGTTTGAGGATGCTATCCTCCACGACTTGGAGCTGATGGACATCAAGTATGTCTCTGTCACTCACACTAGCGACTACTTCCAGGAGCTGTACGATATTGCCGAGAAGATGATCCTTGACGGCGGTGCCTACGCCGATGATACCGATCCCGAGGTGCAGAAGGCGGATCGCATGAACCGTCTCCCCAGCAAGCGACGTGACCGTCCTGCCGAGGAGTCTCTGGCCATGTTCCGCGAGATGAAGGCTGGTACTGACCTGGGCCGGAAACACTGCATTCGTGCTCGTATCGCCTTCGACTCGAGCAACGGCTCCATGCGAGACCCCGTTATCTACCGATTCCCCAACTTTAAGGATAAGGAGCCTGCTCCTCACCACCGCACTGGCTGGGACTGGAACATCTACCCTACCTACGACTTTGCCTGCCCCGTCGTCGATAGTCTCGAGGGCGTCACACACGCTCTGCGAACAACCGAGTACGCGGACCGTAACGAGCAGTACCACTGGTTCCTTGAGAACCTCAAGCTCCGCAAGGTTAACCTGTGGGAGTTTGCCCGTATCAACTTTATCCGCACATTCCTTTCCAAGCGAAAGCTCACCAAGGTGGTGGACACTGGCCGTGTCTCTGGCTGGGATGATCCCCGCCTGCCTACCGTCCGCGGTATCCTTCGTCGCGGTCTGACTGTTCCCGCTCTCCGTGAGTTCATGCTCAAGCAGGGCCCTAGCCGAAATGTTGTGACAATGGACTGGACAACCATCTGGGCCATCAACAAGAAGATGCTCGACGCTGTTGTCCCTCGATACATGGCAATTGAGAAGAAGGACGCTGTTGCTGTGACTGTATCTGGAGGCCCCGAGAAGTCGTACAAGGAGGAGAGACCCAAGCACGTCAAGAACCCCGAGGTGGGCACCAAGCAGGTGACGTTTGGTCCCAAGCTCATCATCGATCAAGCCGATGTTGCCTCGTTTGCCGATAACGAGGAGATTACCCTGATGAGCTGGGGCAACGCCATCGTGCGGGGACTGGACAAGTCTGCGACGCCGATCAAGGAGCTCAACCTCGAGCTGCACCTTGCCGGTGACTTCAAGACAACGGACAAGAAGGTGACGTGGTTGGCCTCGGACCCTGAGAACCTGGTGGAGGCGGAGCTGTGGGAGTTTGGCTACCTCATCACCAAGGACGTTCTGGAGAAGGACGACAACCTGGATGATTTCTTGGCGGAGAACACGGCGACCATGACGGAGGCTCTGGTCGATGCCAACATCAGTTCGCTCAAGGAGGGCGAGTTCCTCCAGTTGGAGCGCAAGGGTTTCTTCCGGGTGGACAAGGCTCTTGGCCAAGGACCCGAGGGCCGTGCGGTGCTGTTCAAGGTTCCCACAGGCGGTCAGAAGAACTAGAGCTATGTGTACTTTTGTGTGAAAGACTAGTAGATACGAACAAAAAAGAGACAGGACGAGCCATGAATGCACATCACCATTTCAGCTTTTGCCAATCGTATGGTTTCTAAGGGTCACGCCGACTGTGCACATGATGATGATTGGTGGTGATAATGCTGTGGATAGCTTCCACTCTGGCTTGATGTCATGGTCTTGAGTTGTGCCGAATTGGGCATTGAGCTTGAGGAGTCAACTAATTTTGTGCAACTTTATTCATTCAGCTCACTTGGCCGAACAATGCCTGCAAGGGATGTCAGACACGAGCGGGACTGGCAAGAAACAAGGCCGTAAGTCTGAGATGAAAGGGTCAAGGGAATGGAGACTGCATAAATTGTCATGCCATTGAGAGACATGCAGCTCGTCCAAGCAAGTATAGCATAAAAGAATCACGAGATGAACAATTCTATTATCGATAGTGCCCGAGCTAGCGAGGGACATAAAACACGAGACTCAGAGAGGTGAGGTCACAGCCAATTCAGTCTCGTGTATTTTGTCCCTCGCCGAGCTATAGGCGATGGGAGCTATGACAGGGCCTAGCGATCAACACGAGGGGAGACGAACAGGGGGGACTCGATCCCCACTGGGCGGGTTCTAGAATAATCGGACTCGAGGTGACGTTCCATTAGCATCTGTTCCCCTCGGAAAGTCAAGCACATGACGTAAATGCCTCTGCCCACTGGGACGATGCGGTCACGGGGAATTATTGTTCAAAGTAAGGTAAGGTCCCGTTTAAGCTTGCTAAGAATAGCATCAGCATCAGCCGCCTTCTTTGTCAGGGACCCGGCGGTCAAGTTTGTGTGTGGCGTATCTGGTCCATGAGAGTCGAGACTTGCTGCACTACGGCACGCTACTGAACGCCTGAACTTGACCTTGAGGGCGAGTTGAAAGCCCCTCGCAGTTGAGGGAGAGAAAAAAGGAGTGATATGATGGTATTGCGGGACCTTTTGCATTCACGAGAATCTCTTGAGGGTAGAGATCAGCGGGATAATCCACCGACTCTGACGTTTGTTGAGCGGAAGAATCATGATGTCAAGGACGGAACGGAATAAATCCCCGCAAAAAGGATCATGAAGGGGGTCCGAGGTTTGCGGGGGGTTCCCGACTTGGCAGACGGAGGTCCGGCATTCGCAACCCGATCGAGACGAGACATTGGGAATACGAGCAATCTATTTCATACGGGGCTCTCTCTCTCTACTGGGGTTAGAGCGGATATGCACACTGAGAGACTCACTCTTTCAGCGATGGTCCGGCGCGGCCGGCTGACTGATGGGGAATACCAGGGGATCGTCTGATGAATACGAGATACAGCTGGGTTTGCCGATCACCTCGTGTAGACAGACATGATGGGACCTGCGAGGCTGGGGCTCACGGCTGGGAACGGCCGATGATGAGAAGAACTTCAATAGGGATTATATGCATGCCGTTGAGTAGAGTCTGAAGCTATATAAACATGACATCCTCCCTCTCAACCAACACTCTCATCATCACCAACAATCACATCTTCTACACTCACAACTACCTCTCACACACACACATAAACACAAAACAACAACAACCTTCAACATGAAGTTCTCCGCTGCTGTCCTCGCCATCGTCGCCGCCACCGGCGTCTCTGCCGCTCCCGCCGCGAGCGACTCAGTCTCCATGATGGCCGCCACTCCCCAGTGGACCATCCGCGACGCCAAGCGCTACTGCCGCGCCGACGACTCCATCTGCAACTGGAAGTTTGGCATCGACACCGGCAACGGCAAGGTCGTCGAGTGCCGCCACAACGTCAACGGCCCCAAGGCTTCCCAGAAGGCCTCCGCCGGCCCCTCGACCTGCGGTGACTTCACCGTCACCTCTGGCTGGAGCGGCCAGTTCGGTGCCGGCAACGGATTCACCACTCTTTCCGTCGTCAGCAAGAGCAAGCGCCAGATCATCTGGCCCGCTTACACCGACAAGCAGCTCGCTGGTGCCAAGATTGTCAAGCCTGATCAGTCTTATGCTCCTGCTGCCCTCCCCAAATAGGCGCATCGCCCACTATGAACATCAAACTGCGCTGATGGGAGCTTAATCGACAATGGTATGCACTTGGAGGATCGTATGGGTATTCCCGAGGTGGCATGTTTGGGCATGACTTGTTTTGTATTCTACTGCGAAAGACTTTTGTACATATTAAGATCGGATTTAGAGGCCTTGATCTGGGCTAGCAAATACACTTGAATGAAGGAATATGTTTCCGAAATGGGTATTCAAGTGACCATTGATCGACGTGAACCCTGCTGCATGTTCTTGGCGCAGTCATCTACATAGAAAGAATGCTACATATATAGCTCCAGGTATCAGTGACATGATCAGATGACCTTATGCTGAACAAAAGTGCCCATCTCGATCGAGATGAGGCCGTTCGTTACTTCATCAGCCAAGAGAGGAGTAGACATGCCTCCAGTATCCTGAGCATGGGTGTCGGCTGCCTTGTGCAATGTCGTCGGCTCATACACTGGCATCTTCAGCATTATTGACAAAGCTATGAGAGCTGTAGAAAAGTCAATGCCCAATTCCTATCCCAAGCATCTTTGGTCAGTTATACTACTAGTGTTCGGGACCCTTCGTCCAATTGGCGTCGTCCACTGCCGCACGAGGACGGCATGCCGTGATGATGGAGCCGCCTGCGAGACTGATGCTATGCTGCAGGTATAGAGTAGTTATCGAAGGTAAAGCAATTGACACATCTAATGTAGGATTGTGTTACAGCTGGCGATGCCGAGGAAAATAAACCCTTCGTAGTGCTACCATCTATGGCCAGTTGGATCCGCAGGCAGGGTCACCAACTTCATTGTCCATCTAGCGACGGCAACGAACTTACTTTCAACGCGGCCAACGGAATTTTCCAATAGGCGCTGTTGGCTTGTTTCTCTTGACGAGACGGAGAGCGAAAGAGCGCCGACCGGAACAGGCCTTGATGAACGTGGTCGAGATTGGCACGTTCAGTCCAGATACTCCAAAGGCTGGCTATTTCCGCCTCGACTTGCCAATGCAGACATCATTAATTGCATTCTAAGACAAAATCTCGCTCATCTTTGCCAGCATCTCGTTCATGCTCTAGCGATTGCAGGAGGCTAACAGCCCACCAGTGATGCTTTTAGTAGATTGTCCGTGGACGATACCACAAGTTTCGGCAAGCTCAAGCAGTACCGGTTCAATAGGGAAGCCAAAGAGAGTCGGTAGCAGACTCGGTCAAATCATATGACTAGAATCCGAGGGTGAGGCGCACGCCGTTCTCGTCCCTAACGTCTCAGCCTAGCGAGTGTCAGCGTGTTACAAGGCGCAGTGGTTTCCTGGCCCAGGTTCTGGACTTATGAGAACATACAAGCATATCTTGTACATGTCTTCAATTGCGATATCTACACGTATCGTTGGCGTGGGTTCAAGGCGTGGCTACTCGTTGAGCGCACTCGCAGTACATTCGAATCCTAGTCGCCGTTATTGGACACCAGCATGACCGCCAACGTGATGTCAATGGGCTATTTCGGCTCGACTAAGGCGCCAAGGCGATCGTTGTTTCAACTCTAATTGCCGCGTAGCGTGTAATTGGCCATGATGCAGCAGGCCTTCTGGTCCGGGATGAGTTCGTTGTACAGGACCATGATCCGGCTCAGCACTGCCTGGACCTTCCCTCATTTACCTACCTTCGGTGCCATGGGAAAATTAGAAAGAGCATTTTCTATCGCGGCTCATTGGACAAGCTACCTAGCTCATGTTGCCTCGAGCGAGTACAGATTACGACGACGACAGTCAAGGTCTGACAAAACTTCAAGGCCACCGGCAGCCGCACCACACGGCGCACGCCGTCGCCTAGATATAAACTACAAGGATGTCTGAAGCAAGCTCCAGCTATGACTGCCCATTTATTCCTGTGCCTATTCTTCATCTGCCATCAACATGCAGTCCCTCGGGTTGTTTCTACTTGCCCTGTGCAGCACGTCATTTGCTGCAGAATGCAACTACCAGACACGAACCCTAAATATTCCCACTGCAGATCAAATCCGTGCGGCAATAAACTCTTCAGCATCGCTAGAGATTATCTGTACCGGTACCTGGAGGGCGGGCGATGAGCAGCAGATGAAAAACACACTTGAACACGGACGTATGTATGCGATTGAGCACAGAGTAGCTCATATAACGACGACAACTAACACGCCTGTCGCCAGACTTGCTTTTTAGTGTGCAGAGAGCCAACAACTCGGTGCCCCTCAGGTACTGCATGGGGGCTTTCAAGGAAATCATCTCTCAATGCATCGAGGGTGCCGGACTCTGGGGAGACTTCTGGGACCTTGATGGAGAAGTCTACAACATCAGCAACTCGAACTACCCTCACAACCCGCTTCTCCCTAAGAAAGATGGCGGTCCCAGCAGCTTGGAGCCAAACATCAACCCTTGCAAATATCCCAAGTACCACCCAGCTGCGTTTATTGATAGCGGCGCAGCCCAATATCTGCAAGACTTTCTAGCTGCCAACGGTGATGGTACGTCATTTGTGCTTTCTGGTCTTCATGTCGTTTGCTGACTTGTCCGTGTTAGACGATTGGCTCATCGAAATGGAACGAAATACTACCAATGAACACGGCACGACCGAAGAGCCCAACTGTGGTGTCATCGAGAGCGCCAAGTGCAGCCCGTCCAAGGACTGTGTCGAGTTCACGCCTGCTGAATTCTACTACATCCGGCATGTCTCGAGCTTGATCAACCAGTTCTTCACCCGGGCTCATGAAAAGCTCCAGGACGAGACCATCCTGAATATCCTCGCCATTGACGAGATCATTGCCGACTTCAACCCAGACCCCGCACAAACCGTCGACCCCGACATCTTCAATACGATGGCCGGTGCTCTGGCCATGGCTGGAGCTGTCGCAGGGGCGGCACCGGGCCCTTCTGGAGTCATTTTGAATCTGTTTGGCGGCGTCATGACAATTGTCGGAGCCAATGTCCCCGCTCCCGAGGTGCTTAACATTGAGGCAGTCCGCAGCCAAGCGTCGGTCCACCTCAGAACCATCTTTGACGAGACGAGGAAGTTTATGACAAATCTCCTTGCTCGCTTGTTTGGCAACCGCGATGTCGAATACTCGCTATCGGACCTCGTAGACGGCATGAAGAGCAGAGGGTTCTAACCCGTGGCTAACGACTGGGATCCCACCGCTGTCACCTTATCCATGCTCCGGATGGGCGAGTCCGAATCTGTAGACCTTACTGACAGCTTGGCCGAGGGCGTGCATTTCATGAACCAGGGACTCGTCGGAGTGACTCTCAAGGCCATGGGTTACCTAGTCATGATGATCAAAAACTACAGCGAGTCTCAATGCAGTGAGATAGAAGGATCCCAGTACATCGGCAATTACTGCTACGCTGTGTCCACGGGTTCTCGAGGCTTGAGTTACAAGTTCATGGGCGCTGAGGACACCAAGCTACTACGTGAGAAGTACGGCATTGACATGGTCGAGTTCTTCAAGAACATCCGTGAGTTCAGTACGCTTGGCGCTGATCATGATGTGAGCAGTCATACTGCGTATCCTGCGTGCTTCTTTAATCTAGACTTGGTCTTATACGTTAGTTGAGTTTTGTCTTATAATGATACCCCTTTGTCTCTTCACTACTTCCTTTCTCTTAAACCGAGGTGAGGCGCGCGTGGTCATGGTGAAGCCTATCAGCGACAAGTCCTGGGTCGCGTGTGCCCTGCCATGACAAGGGCGCAATCCAAGGCAGACAATTGGATAAACTCCCGAACGATGTCTTGCTGGTTACTATGTCCGATTGTATGGTTAAATGGAGGGAAAATGTAGGCAAAGAGATCAAATGTGAGGAGGGGGGAATACCGGAAATGCCCCCGTAGGACAACAATCTCACCCACCATGTGCCTAATAGCTGCCAGCTCCGTAATCCCAATGCATCGCAAACAAACGCCAAGATAGGGAAACGTCTAAAAAGATCTCGATCTGTGTGCTATGAACGTGGAGTTCTTGCGCGTGAACTGGCTGTGAGCACGCACGACAGATCAGTATCTCGCCCGTTGTTCGTTCAATTGGCGCCCGTGTATACGGCTCAGGAAGACTTTAGCAGACGGGACCGTATGCCAGTCTATGGAATACAATTGAGTTTGAGACCAAGATACAAATAGGTCAAGATACGAAGGCTTAAACAATGACTGGCGGTTATTATCCCTGCGGTAACGGATGCGCTAGAAGCGTAAACTACGTCATCCCTACCCGGTACAGCAGCCCACCATCACGAGTTTTGAACCGAGACGCACATAAACAGGCTGTGCTCCATGGATTTTGTGGTGATCCGGATCAGATAAATGCACCTTGGCAGTCGCAAAACTTGATAGATATCTGGGCCTCAATTTTTACAAAGTGAGCCGCAATCTGCAGTCACAGTGCGCGGCGCTTAAATCGTCACAAGCCTGGTCTGGTCTGTCGCGTGCTCTTCAAACATGAGGGGGCAAATCGCGGTATGGGTTAGGTTGGGTTAAAATTGCAGTGAAGAGAGGAAGTAGGGTTACTGGGGAAAAGATGATTGATCGAGAAGAAAGACCCGTTCTTGAATGGGCATGCCGTGACACCCAATCGGCACAATTGGGAATAGCCTCAACCTGAACCACCAAACCTTCAATCTTCACGTGGGCACCCGGAACCGTCGGACAGCCTTCGGTACATGACACGCATCCGATACGCGGGAAAGGGAGTCCCCAACCCTTGAGACGGAGATGGCGCCAAGCAGTGGTTGACCGCCAAGACTCCCCTGGAGATGGTCAGTGGCTAGCACCCAAGCCAAGCCAAGACCAAGCGCCTTGTTTTTCCTCCCTAAATTGCCCCTTGGAGAATGTCTATGACGAGGGGGAGAAGAAACGATGATTATTCTTGGCCTTTTCTCGGCTGAGACACAGAGACCATTCAACAGACACGCACACAGAAGAGCAAAGATGGCGGTGATACATGACATGTTTCAGTGGACGGGCAGCAGAATAAGGTAATATTTAAGCATACCAGGGGCTGACACCCCGTGGTCGTGAATACGGCATCGTCGTTGGTTGTTGCGATGTTTTTTGTGGAGGTGACGGTAATTTGAGTGAGGCGCATTAAAGTTTAGCGGCAGCCTTTGCTCAGAGGATGCGGTAGTTATCTAGGGGGGAGACACGGGCGGGACATTGGTGTTACAGTGTGATTGTAGGGGGGTTTTAGGTACTCTTCAGGTAGATGCTTGTTGTCCAGGGCTTGCGTGGCCCTTCATTCCATCCGGATCCAATTTTTACCCGCTGGCCAGGAAAGCTCTATTGCTCCTGTTGTCATCTGGGGAATTGATCTATCACGGCAGATACGGACGTTGCTGGACCTCTCCTTGGCCCTTTCGTATTCTTTTGAGGTCTTGGGCAGCTCTCACTTGAACACCTCTCCGTGTCCTCTTTGCTCGCCACTGCCAGTCCGACAGTGCCCGACACTCCGTGCCCAGCTCTCTTTGTCTCTCGGCGCGTATTTTACCAACCCCTGCCCTGCTCATGACTCTCTTGGACACATTATGATAGGCCCCCCCTTGGCTGTGGATCCCAATCGAATGGATGTCACTTGTGTGTCCCTCCGGATTGCTCGGTCCCCGGTGTGGTCCGTCGTCGATCAAGGAAGAAAGCGGTCTCGGGTCTTGGGTGACGGTGATGCGCAGTAGGGCACACCAAGAAGTCTTGAATCACCGGCTGCTACTTTCTTGTCCGCTGCGTTCTGCGTCCTTGTTTTCAGGGGAAACCCCGTGTCCTATTACGTGGCTCTCCCTCACACCCGCCAAGACTCTTGGTTCTGCCCCTTGGCGCCGGTGACCATGACCCCATGGTGTCTTGGCGTGAGAAGCCGTCTTCAAACCTTTGTTTTTCTCACTTAGCCATCTCCAAGCATTTCACCATGCCAAGATGTTGCCAAGCGCCCTCACTGGCTCCCCCCCCCGTTGCACTGCCCCGATGCCCAGCGTCTTGGCTCTTACCGGCCGCTCATTTTCCCTTGATTGAAGCAGTGATGCGTGCTCGTTGAAAGGACCCCATGCCCCGTCCGTCCCGCCAGATCTGATCCTCCATCTTCCTGACCCTGCTCGTGCGTGTGACCTAGAGGCCTCTCTCTCTTCTGTGCATCTGCATTTCAACTCTTTTGTTCCCACATGAATCCTTCCGGCTTTTCCTGTTCCTGAAGTTTGGACCTTCGTTTCTAATAACCCCCGTCTCGTCTTTGGCGGGTCGGCATCTTCAATCTAGCCCTCAAGGTCGATCGCTCGCTGCATCCTTCACGACGTCGCTCATTTTCCCGTGACCTTTTTCGTTCCGACTTTTTCGACTTCAGCGTTTGTTTATTTTTCCGTCTTTCACGTCATGCTTTCCCTCAAGTCGGCGGCCCTCGTGGCCTTGTCGGGAGGTCTCTTCCAAATGGTCGATGCCCAATACAAGATTGGTACAAAAGGTATGTTTTGTTTACGACGGCGACAAATTCACGCCTTTTGTAGACGACAAGCTAATCATCACACAGCCGAAATTAAAGACACGGCAGCAAAACTCGCCTACGATCTCATGCTGCAATACGATGGAAACACGACTGGCATGATCCCCGGTATCTTGCCCGGACCGCCCACAGAGTTCAAGGGTGACTACTACTGGTGGGAGGGAGGCGCCATGATGGGAACATATATCGGTGTGTAGGCTCACATCAACATCGACGGAGCGTAGACTAAGAAATGCGCAGACTACTGGAAGCTCACTGGCGACGCGAGCTACAACCACGTCATCATGGAAGGCATGCTGCACCAGACTGGTGACGGCCACGACTACATGCCCGAGAACCACACCGCTTCGCTCGGAAACGATGATCAAGGCTTCTGGGGCATGTCAGCCATGCTGGCCGCCGAGAACAAGTTCCCCAACCCACCCGAAGATAAGGCTCAATGGCTCGCACTCGCGCAAGCCGTCTGGACGACGCAGGCCCATCCCAACCGACACGACGATGAGTGCAACGGAGGTTTGCGATGGCAGATTCCTTTCACCAATGCTGGTTACAACTACAAGAACAGTTGGTAACCCTGAATGTCGGACATGTGCCGCTGCTGACTCGTCCTAGCGATTGCCAACGGATGCTTCTTCAACCTCGGAGCTCGACTTGCGCGATACACTGGTAACTCGACCTATGCAAAGTACGCCGAAGAGACTTGGGATTGGCTTTGGGCTGTTCAGTACATCGACCATGACGACTGGAGGGTGTATGATGGTGGACACGTCGAGAAGAACTGCACCGACATCAACAAGGCCACATTCTCGTACAACGCTGCTATTATGTTGCAGGGCGCGGCTTTCATGTACAACTACGTATGCTGACGGTATACCTGATGGCCACGACTATGGATGCTAACATTTGACAGACAAATGGCTCCGAAGTCTGGGAGACCCGCGTCAACAACCTCACCGACTCCCTCCTCAAGAACTTCTTCCCCAAGGGCATCGCATGGGAGGTCCCCTGCGAAGGCCGTAAGGGCGCCTGCTCGACCGACATGCTTTCCTTCAAGGGCTACGTCCACCGATGGCTCGCAGTCACCACCCAGATTGTCCCCCACCTCAAGGAAAAGATCCTCCCCGTCCTCCAAACCTCGACCGAAGCCGCCGTCAAGCAGTGCACGGGTGGAAAGTCAGGCCGAGCCTGCGGATTCTACTGGAGCGATGGAGAATTCGTCGACCCGGCTGTCGACGAGACGAGTGGTGCAGGAGAACAGATGAATGTGCTGGCGGCTGTATCGAGTCTGTTGATTGGCGACGCTGAACCACCCGTGACGAACCGAACTGGCGGCATTTCCAAGGGAGATCCCGATGCGGGCAAGGAGTCGCACGACATGCCGGAGCCGGATCCCATCACGCAGGCCGACAAGGCTGGAGCTGGTGTTCTCACGTTTTTGATCCTGAGCAGCGCGCTCGGGACGTTTGTTTGGATGTGCGCTTTCGACTGAGCGCGGCGTTGAATCTGTGTATACTTGGCGTGTTAATTTTTACTGACGAAGGAGAATGGCGTTTGGTAGACAACTACTGGCATGAGACATGCCCTTGTTTCTTTGGTCTTTTTGGAGGAGTAGATACGGATAAGATGGATGGATAGGATACCCGGGGCAGACCCTGAGGGTTACAAAATAAGAGATACATCCGACATGATTCCTTCATCTCATCTCATATTTGGGGCACTGATGTATACGGTCGTGGCGTTGAAGTGGGAGATGGCAGCCTGGCAATCTGGCTGATAGAGTTTCCAATATCTATCCCAATAGACGTTTACTTCTATACATGGGCAGCGCTGCCTCTGATCCAAAGGGGCGCTTCTGATCGCTGTCTAAATACCTGTCAATTGACTTGGATGGCCACAACAAACATGGCTGTCAATAGCCTTCATCTCCTTCGCACACGGCACATCAAAGGACCTTCCTTCTCCGAGATTCCAACACTGATGGTCGAAATAACCTGCGTCGGATCCTCCATCTCAAGATGATAGTTCTTGAACGTCGTCGCAACGAGCTTGAGCATGTTGGTCATGGCCATGTTCCGTCCAATACACATTCGATGACCCATACTAAATGGACTGAGGAAGCGTTCCACTCTCTCACCATCCTTGTTCAAGAACCTAGAGGGGTCAAACTTGTTGTGGTCGTTGCCCCAGATGGAGGGGTTGTGGTGAACGACATGGTTCAGGCTGAATACAACAGTCTTGTAGCTCCTTGTTAGCTGACTGTTATGCAGTAGGGGGGGGACGTACTCCTTTTGGGATAACATGGCTCCCAATCTCGAGCCCTTCCCTGGCCGTCACCCTTCGTTCCAGTGGCATCGTAAAGACAGAGTTCATCCGGAAGTTCTCATTCAGGCAAGCCATCAAGTATGGCAGCTTTGTTTCAAGGCCCTCGATAGGTATAATGTTTGACTCGACGTTATTGAGAGTCGCATCGACCTCGTCCACGACTTTGGCATGAACAGCTGGATTTTGAAGAATGTGGGAAAAGAGAAGAGTGAGGGTTCCGGACGTCGTGTGGGAGCCAGCAACACTAAGACTGAGTTAGTATCAGAGCGTAAAGACGACCTCCGACTACTTACATGAACGCGAATGCCTCTGTTTGGATGTCAAGCTCCGTCAGTCTGGCGCCTGTCTGCGGGTCCACGGCATTGATCAAACTGGTGATGAGATCCTTCCTAGCAGCACCCGTGTCTGCCATACGACTGCTGACGCAGTTGGCAGTCAGATTCTTGAGGTCTCGTCGCGCTGTGAGAAGCTGCTGTAGCCAGGGAATTGGCGTCCAGGGAGAAACGGCCTTGATAAATGGCATCAAGTCAGGAATCATGCCTAGAAGACAAGAGAGGAAGATGTGGTCGTTGATGGGTGGCAGCTTCGAGGCATCTTTTTCAATCTGTGAGTTGAATTGGCAACGGAAGGCAAGATCTCCCAGAACGTCAAGGACGAAAAAGGCGATCAGTTCTTTGAGGTCGAAGGCTTGGCCGGTTTTGGAATACTCGTCGAGATTTCTGCGGAATTGCACCAGGTGCTCGTCAATGTATTGCTCCATCTCTTTGATAGACTGAAGAGAAAACGCATTTGCCATCTGCCGTCGCCGAATTGAGTGTACCTTGACAAGTTAGTGATTTGCCTGGGTCGGACAAGGCTATTTGACTCACCTCCTCATCTTGAGTTCCAAACAGGTTGGGGTTGAAGGAAGTGAAGCCATCGTAGAAAGGCGTCTTGGCCAGAGTTCGGCCAGCTTTATAGATCCTGGGTACAGCATCTCCTTGTCTGAAAGAGAGTTGGTTGGGGCCGATGCGAACAACGTCGCCATGCTTTTCATGCAACGCGATGAGAGTATCGGGGAGATGGAGGCTCCATAGTTGCTGGACTTTCCAGAGATTTGTAAATGATGCGAGGAAAGGGCCGGGGTATTTCGACAAGGGGTGAATGTTGCGGTAGTAGAAGACGTAGAGGACAGCTAATAGAGTTATCAAACCCGTGATCGACGCGGAAAGGTGCTCGGATGCGATTTCTACTAGCCCGTCAAAGTCCATGGTTGATGCGATTGGAGACGACACTAAATTGGTTTAGAGAACAGATACTATCGTCTCTGAAAGCTGAGTCTTATAAGCCAGGTTTGCTACAACCCCGAAGCCCGAAGAATTTGGCCTCGGAATGGTCACAAACGGAAGCGGAAGCGGAAAGGCTCCCTCGGGTGCATCTCCAGGCCATCATATGGTTACATGATGCGGAGTTCTTAGCCGTTCGGCATCGTTTTACGGATCAACAACTTGAAAGCATCAGTCCGTGCTAAACCGAGATGCCCTATCATCAGGGTGTTGAGTTTGATAATACCAACTTGGTATAAAGATGGAGTTCAGAAGCTACGAGGTGTCACAGATAATACTGAGAGGACTTTGGCGAGCGTGGTGCGCTGTATCAGCCTCGAAAGATCAACGTAGTTGATCAAAAAGAGAGTCCAGAAACTTGTCACACAGGTGGCTAAATGATACACAGAACAACCATCGTCTACACAGAGAGGTGATTATTACAACTCCTGATAGCTCAGTGCGTTTTCTGCGAGCTATTAATCCACACCCATTCGAGCATAAGCCAAGGTCAAACTGGCGAGTCAATAGTATGGCTATTATACAGGACTATTTGAATACAGACTGCTCAAGGAAACCAATTGCTTTTCGGAGAGACTCGACAGCACTCACATCATCCCCAGCTGAGGTCTCGACGTTGACATTACCGGCCCTTGCGTCGAAGCCGTGCTCCGCGTCCGGTGGGTATTCTGTCAAAACTGGTACCCCAGACACCTTGAGCTTCTCTTCAGCCTCGGTACTACAGGCGAGTGGCACAGCTGTGTCATTGATGCCATGAAGTAGCATGACGCGCGGGAGGCTACTCAAGTCGCCAAAGTGGAGTGGAAACAGACGCTTGTGTTCTTCTGGCATTGCCTTGACTCCCTCGGTGGCAATCTGGCGAGAAAGACCGGAAATTCCAGTCATATAGTCAGGAAACAATGCGTCAATGTGCAGTGCGGCAACAAGAGCGAGTCTCGGGTCAGTAGCCGGGTTGGTAACAGGATAAGCTGAAACTGGTTTCCTCTCGTCACCTTGGGCCTTCATGGGCCATGTTTCCAAAATAGGCCCAGTCTCGACCAGCGGCCGCCCGAATATGTTCATCCCGGGAGTTGTATACCGAGGCCTAGCAGGATTAAGCATCCCATAGATAAGAAGTAAAGCACTAGGCTTCTTTAAAGCCGAGACGGCTGTGTTGAGAGCCAGATATGCTCCAGCGCTTGATCCAGCCAGCAATATTGAATCAATAGGGCGGCCTATTATTTCCGGGAGAGAAGTGTAGATCCATTTATAGACGTCCGCAGCGTCTTCGACGGCGTCATGGGCGGTTGACTCGGGCATCAAGCGATAATCGGGGGTTACGAAGATCCATCCCCGCGAAGCGCAGGCATGGACGAGCCAGTATGGCAAAAACGCAAATCTATCTCCAACAATCTAGACAGGTTTTAGCATAATGGATTGTGCAAACAACGTGGAGGCCCATGGACTGGAGTAGAGCGCCAGGAAATACCCACAAGAAAGCCACCATGATAGTGAAGTAGAACTACAGCCGGAGACCCATCTGACTTTTCGGGGTACACGACTTCGGCATTGATGGGTCCGTCCGGTGTGGTATTGAAAGGTACCGTTTGGGACGTGTACCCAGTGAATCCCTCGAGTGGGAAGCCAGGGGTCGACATGTTGATGCCAAGTTGAGGTTTTGCAAACGTTGGGGTACTGGGGATCAAGGGTAGTGAGCCGAAACAGTTCGAGCGAAAGAATAGAAGGAAGCAGATTCAGAACATAATCATGTTTACTGCAATAGGTCGAGGTACTCTCTTCCGAACGGAAACCTTGCCTCCTCGGCAGGTATGGCGCTAGTTCCGCTTCCGAGGTGAGCGACCACCTCGGGTGGGGGCTATGTCGATCCATCCCAGGTTGCAAAGACCCAACTACTCCCTGTCCCACTGGCCGAGACAGGAGGAAGGTCAAAGAAGCCATTGAGCTGGTCGCGGACCATTGTGTCTCCCAAGGTATCAACCGGCATGTCCATTACATCAGCCTGCAGTGCTGGGAACAGCTCATCAAACAACATGGCATCAGTATTAGGCGAGCAGTCCAAGCTCTGTGCTTCTTCTCCTTGCCCATTGCTACTTGATGCCGTCGTGGCGGAGTAGCTGGAAAGCTGAGCTCGAAGTCTCCGCAGGCCCTGAAGGCGCTTCCAAAGAGCCATAAGCAGCGGCGACCGGTTGCTTAGCATTCTTATCATGTCGAGTGCAATGTCAAACTCGACCTTGACGTTGTCGCAAAACATGGAACTGGCATTGACAACCGCCAGTAACAGATTTCCAAAGGCAGTTAACAAGAGGTGCTTGAAGAAGAGGGGGTTGCGCTTGATGATTCCGGTGTTTTCGTTGAGGCCTGAAAGCATCTGCAGCGACTCTTTAGCAATAGCTGCAGCTTTGTGGGCATGCCTCTGGTGTTGGGCTATCCCTGTTGGGGATTGGAGGACTGGGCGATAGATCAGGTTGTATAGATGGCTCTTGCGGAGGAATATCACCGCTTGGACATGCCGAATCTCCTGCCCTGGCTGAATTGATTCGAGCTTCATGTCGTCAGCTAGGTGCTGATACCACTGCCCTATTTGATAATCGAGATAGTCGAGTTCATCAAAGTTGATGGCACTCTCTTTCTCTCCTTGGCTGTTGAGGGCGTGCCACGTCCTGCCTGCCAACTTGGTCCAGTCGAGGAGAGCTGTCGTCACTGCGTCATGACCACCCTATAGACTTGTCAGCATGGCGAATTACAGTATTTCGTCCCACGGAGAGTTGGCAAACCATTCCATACCATGGTAAACAGCGTTGGATCGATATGACAATCTTGTATGTAGAACGGGATCCCCTGCCCAAGACTTGTCCTTCTTTCCAGCATGTACACACACCAAAATGTCTGTAGTGCCGTGGCTTGCTCTTCTGAGTTGGGGAGGGAGTTGATAGTCGCTCGGCGGTGTAAACCCATTTCGAGGCAGAGTCTTGCAGCAAAGCCAATGATGCGGCCTGTTCGTACTTCTTCGTCGAGATGATAGTAATAAAGGGCCTAGGAGCATCTGTTAGCATATGCACACTGCCAAAGTGTCTATGGGCTGCCCCAATACCATCAGGACTAGCAACTGTATGTTGTTGATGGAGTTCGTGCTCCATAGGAGTCCTTCGATAGCTTCAGTGGCGCTTTGAAGGAGCCTCTGGGCTAGATCATTACGGCCACCGCTCTCTAGGGTTCGACCAATGGCCAAAATGAGCTTTAGTTTGTTAGTCTTGCCATGAGACAAGCACTCTGCCAAAGCTCCTCGACTCCTCGTATCATGGACGCTGACACTCTGCATAACGTCAAAAACATTGTGGGCAACTTCTAGCATCTGCTCCTTGCTAACAACGGCATAGAGAGATCCGGTTTCCGAAAACCACTGCTCAATGTTGTTGATGGCGTCTTCGCGATTCATATCCCACATAGGGTCTTGGGCTAGGAGTTTCATGTATGGTCCATATTGCGCCAATTGGCATGGTACATTTGAGGCACGGCTTGTGCCTTGAGTGGACTTGTCCAATATTGTTGCTGGTATTCCCATGGCCTTGAGATTTCCTTTGACCACTTCAAAGGTAAACTCGGAGCTGGAGGGGCCACAGAATTCGGGCGAGTTGTGACCTCCTTCAGACGGTCTCTGGCTTGATCTAGTATCTGATCGGGGACTTGAGTATCGAAAAGTCGCAGGTGATGGGTTTTGTGGTGGAGCAGAATCAGTCATGTCGAGGGGGGTTTCCTGTTGAGTGGCATGTTGGGAAGGCCTGATTGATCTGGTTGAATCCGGGCTCCTAATATCTTGTCAGTCGTCCAGATGAAAGTAAAGACAAATAAGAATATAATTAAATGAATGGAACAGCTTAACTCACTGTGGGTCGGCGGCCGACACTCGAGGCTGTGGGTGATATTCACATGATATTGAATTTCGGACACACTTTGCGCAGGGGTTGCCCCCATCGCACTTGACCTTTCTTCGCTTGCACTCGTTGCTAGAAGACGGCTGAGAAACATATCTAGAGGATGCAATCATCAGGCACATGGGCTTACCAGGCTTGGTTGACATATGGGTCCCTTCTGTTTCGACGAAGCCGATGCGCGGCTTGTCGGTCGTTGCTTGTAGCCATTTTACGATATAACGGCAGGCAGTTTCAGCAACTTCAAGCCCGCCAAACGGATAAGCTGACTGCGGTGGGCTCCGTGTGGGAATGGCAGGGCAGCGTCGTCGGTCACTCGGTGCACGTTGACGCGAGCGCATTCACTTGGGTAGAGAAACGCGAGGACTCCTCTAGACAGACTGGGGACACGATCCACGGGTAATATTTCCCCTAGAGCAAGCTAAAGTGCCTAGATGCAATGCCGAGGTGGACATTTCTCGGCAAGGAGAACCACCCCGCACCCCAGATTCCCCAGATTAACCCAAACTCAGGCTGGGGATGATATCATAGCCCCTATTTGCCAGCCGCTTGATACAGGAGGAGGGACTCTTATCAGTATATACACAAATTGGATCATCATAGAATGAATAAAAAAAACAGACGAGGAAATGTATAATCAACGTTATAATATTTTAAACATTCTTTGTACAAGTGAATAAGAATATGTAGCCTTGATGAAATGCGGGGAAAGGCACAGTTCCGAGGAAGATGTTCCGAGCTTTCCGTGGGGTATTATCATGACTCGCCCCGTCTGGCGATCATGAACTCAGCAACGCTAGGGAAAAGACCTGTGAAGCATGTACAATGGAGTGCCATGTTCTCGGCGAAGATATTATAGACAATGATAAAAAGGGGCGGCTAGTAGCGCCGCGCGAATCACCAACGCAAAAACCAAACAAAAAAAACATCAGTAGGTCAAGAAGCAATTATAATAAATATATAGGAAAAAGATAAATCAATTGCAACGTAGCTTCTAGGAGCCCTCTACCACCTAACCACTCCATCCGCAGCATCAACCAGGGCGAAAGAGACGGGGCGTGTGTCGCGATTGTGGAAACATGCCGCCTATTCAGACTCGTAGGTGGCATCACCCTCGTCGATCCCCGACATCTCCCCCGTTGGACTTTGCAACATAGAAGAACTCCGTCGAGTAGCTATGAGCTCATCCCACGTAACTCCAATCCACTGGTGAAGTGTCCTCATCGCTGGCCGTGCCGATAAACTTCCTCTCTGATACCGAACGCGAATGTAAGCCCCCTTATCAAACAGATATTTAATCAACTCAGCGGCTTCTCTCGTTGTCTTTCCTGAAGCTATATAGATTGATGTAAGGCGGCTGAGTCTCAAATCGCCGTTTGGATTTGCCCCTTCTCCTACGAGGAATTTTGCCAGTATGAGTGAGCAGCATCTCGCTGCAGTCTGCTTGAGAGCGAGGCCGAGCATGTTTTGGCGTCGTAATTGATGTTTAATCCTTTTGAGACACTCCAAGGTCGCCAACTCTTCAACAGCATTCGGCCGGAGAGGAATGATGCGCGATAAGAAATCTACGTGGTGGACAGGTGTGACCTGAGGCGAGATTATCTCCACGATATCTGGGTTTCTCTTGCCCGCAACTTCGGAGATGATATTTGTCATGACGCGCTCTCCCTCGGGAGAAAAGCAAAATTGCTGGATGTTGAACGCGCGAAAAACTTCACAGTTTCCTGCTTTCAGCGCAGCCAGGAAGATACGCTGGAGGGTGGCTGGTTTGTGCTTGACTGATGAAGGTGTGTCATGTAAAATGATGGGGAACCGTGCTTTTACAACGTCAGTATGGCTACACGGAGGCAATTCATACATGATATAGGGTTCGGGTTTGGGATCTTACCGTAAGGAGCCTGCTCAATCAAGTATGCGACCATCGCATCGGACGATCGTTCTTCAATGGCCGTTAATAGAAGCTTTGATCTGAATGCCTTCGCCTCATCCCACATGTCCTGAAGGGTTTCAAGATCATCTTCTTTGACTGCGTCAATCAAAATTAACTTGAGCTCCTATCTTTTGGATATCTTCCTCCTTTTTGAACCAGTCTTGACCAATTTCTGGCTATGGAACTGGGCATAGTGGGTTGTCAGGAGCGCCTGAGTCGGAAATCCCAGATCAGAAAAGTCGCAACCTTGAAAGTCGCATTTGAACGGACGAGAATGTGCATTCATGTGCCGGTCCCTTATACCTTTCGTCGCGAACCCGATTCTGAAGTAGGGACAGCCAGGCCGACCACATTTGTATATATCATCTCCGTAAAAGTTTTTCAGCACCGAGCAAGCACAGTTGCCTCGATGGCGTGCTGTATCGCAGAGCATCGACTCGAGCGTGCTGCGAACTCGCAACTGGGTCTCCGAGAATGTGAAAGGATCTAGGTTTTGCATTGGTTTGTCTGTAAAGGATACGCGTTAGGTTGGAGTACATTGCACGGATCGACTTAGATAGGGAAGCTCACCGTCGGTAAAACAAAGATCCCGCCTTCTCTTTTTGGAAAATGCATACGCATTTGCGAAGTCCAGATAGTAGTCACCAATGAAAGCAAAGTAGGACTGAATCTCGGCTGAGCCTTGATCTCCTGAGTACATGGGGTTCCATCTTGTACTGGCCAAGGAGTTGGCAAGCTGGATTTGGCTGTCCGAGCACACACTTTCTGCGTTCCTCAGATGATCAAGCCAGTGTATGCAAACGTAGTTCTCCAAGACATACGCTCCACTCAATACGTGTTGTTTCAGAGCATCATCGGAGAGATCGGGGTCGAAGCAAGCCGAGCCAAGATAGTTCATCGACATCGAAGAGATTAGGGCATGCGTTTCAGGACCCTTTAGGTAGTTTCTGCTTTCTGATCCCAGAAGATATCTGAGAATTAGCGATCAACTTCAATCGCACGACGTGCCTTGGCACTTACTCGTAGACAGTAAAGTGAACAAACTGGATGTAGCCACTCATTTCTTCAACAATCGGGCCACACCTACGCATGATGTTCAAAAATAGACCCTCGATTCCCTGACTTGCATCTCCGGTGCGAGTGGTAAGGACTGCAAGTTGTATCTCGTTCCTTGTTAGCGGGACTGCACTGCTTGCTACCAGCGATAGAATTTGTCGTGACTCATGCCGTTCTCGCTCGCTGAGAGATTCAATTGTCTCTAAAATCCTATCATACCTATGGAGCGTTAGTTACTACACAATACTAGCCTCCGTTCTTTTCACAAACGCTTCATTTAACCCGTCGGGCAGGTTCTCAACTGCCTCTTTTAGGCCGGCGACATCTCCATTCCGCACCACAGTGTCGCAAAGGAGTCGGGCATACAAGAACATCCCTTAGCAGTGATTAGTCAAACGCTGATTTCAACCAAATATGTCCTTACCCTGAGAGTTGATGGCCACCTTTTGCATGAGTTTCCTGATCATCTGAGCTTGGGCTGAACTAGTTGAAAGCTCAGAAATCCACGATGAGGCTCGACCATCCACATATGCCTCGATGTCGAGATGGTTTGCGTCATGAACTCGAATAGATGACGTCTGTTGGGCTAGTAGCAGTCGTGCAATGTCGTCTTCGGGTCTGCTACTAAAGAGTATACTCAACTCTTTGTTTTGGTTGAGGACTTCAAGCATGGTTTGCAGGAGGACAGCTCTCTCCCGGTCGTCCATTTCATCCAGGCCATCGATCACAATAAAAGGCTTTGATAAGCAGTCCAGGATCTGCTTAAGCAGAGTCTTCATGAAATCAATCGAGGAGTTCAGTTGACGGTAATGATTGTTGTGTGCCGAAATCATAAGATGCTGCAACCGCTTGTTGTCGAGGATGAATTGCATAGTGATGGACTGGAGTACTTTGAGCGTAGAGGCGTCTTGGCGAAATCGATAATCGAGGAAGACGAAGGCTACCGCATGTGCTGCTGCTTGCACTTTCTGTATAACAAAAGACGACAGAAATGTTTTGCCTGATATAGCGTCAACCTGGTGTATATTAACTAACAAGTGACATTAGTCCTTACCTGCACCCGGGATTCCTTGAAGCCAGAGCAACCTAGGCGAATTGTCTTTCACATCAATCCACTTTTGGTAAGCCGTATGTCCCTCTAACCAAATTCCTGAACCGGGACCCGCATGACTCTTCAGTCTTTCCAGGTCTTGGTCGTAGAGTCGTGTATTGAGAGAATTCCTCACCAGGTCGAACTCCTGGCGTTGTTGGAACTCAAAATGCCGCTCGTACTCCTCCAAAGCTCGCTTGCGGGCTTTTTGCGCTTCCATCAAGTGTTCCAGCGTGGCTTCGTCGCTCATGAGGTTTCGGTGTTGTGTCATGTTACCCTGGATGGTCTTTATCCGTCCCAGGTATCTGGGCCAGCGGGTAATGAATAAGATGCTCCATTCTATACCGTATGAGTAAAGTAGCACTTTGGGGCAGTATCCACATACTTTTGTTCTTAAAGGCATCTAGCAGAGCGGCGTAGAAATCGAGGATGTCCTGGTAAAACAGGCACAGAGCTTGATGCATCTTGTTATTGTTTGGGAATAGTTTCACGTATTGTTGAAAAGCCGGTAGTGTGATTCCAATTTGCTCCATCGCCTCGAGAATCTTGTCGTGTATCGAGTGAAAGGTGTTGGAAATCTAGTCATCTTGGTAACTTGGTCCACCTAGAAGAGAAGGATTGGAAGGAAAAATCTACCAGCAAGAGGAACTTGATCGGTCCCTAAGCAATGCAAATGTCAACAACACGTGTCAAATCAGAAACACCACACCAGGTGACGTACCCATATGAGAGCGAGGACGTCCGGCTTCACCTGGACGAATGTATCGACAACATTACCATAGTGTCTTAGGGTTTCGAGGAAGGGCTGGATTTTGTTTAGGTTTCGCATCGATCTGGTTTGTGCTTGCTGATTTTGGATTTGCTGAGCTGCTTGATAGACATGATCGATCGTTGGGAAAGACGTAAAACCGTACGTAGTGCCGTTGGGGTACTGCGAAAGAAATTCTTTCTTTGCACTCTCGAAGGCATCAACAACCGACGGAGAAGCCATGGTTGGTAATTGCCTTGGCGAGCTAACAAAGTGAGTGGGCGTTAAACTTCATAAAGAACATTTGCTAACCCTGCAGACCACGAGTTTGAAGCAGTTTCAGATGCAAGCGGGGGAAACATTGCAGACCAGATTGGCAAAGCGGCGCAGCAGGCGGCATAACAGGGCTGTGCTGGTGAGCCTGAGAAGATTTCGCCTCAATTTGCCCATCGCAAAGCCAACAAAAACGCCTCTTCATATTACATACACTATCACCACCCTTTATCTCGCATATCACAACTGACACGTATGCCCCTGAATACCCCACAAACGCCCTAGAGGGGGTTATGGTGGCTGGGGAAGAACAAAAAACACCGGGCTGGCTCCTCCCCATTTGCTGCAGCTTTGGCTGTGAGCCAGTCCGATGTTTTTTGCTCCCCGCAGGGCTGGCAAAGACGGCGAGGATTCGCCTCACTTTACCTAACTGCAGCCCAACCCGCACACCTCTCCGCCCCCAGGGATGGTCTGGTAGCCAACCTCAGTATCGAAAAACTTATAAATGTAGTGAATTAGACAACTTTATCCCTACTAGACATAGGCTACTACATCATGATGCAGAACGACACGTCGCGATACCGTTATCCTCACTACTGTATACATCGAAGGAACAAGATAATCCTCACAAGAAATTCTGGTCCGTCATCAGATGAACTTTTGCGGTAATTAGTGTAGCTCGTTGGGTATCAGAGTTGCACTTCTGCCTTCGGTCCGCCCCATCGCTCTGCCTTCTTGGCGCCACAGAACATTGCTGCCACCCAGCCTGATTTCAGCCATGAGTGTGCCTTCTCTGTTCCATGCAGCTATGGGGCAGTGCTCAGACCTGCTCGATATTGCTTGCCGCCGTCGCAATTTTCTTCCTCAATTGCCCAGCTTCCCACCTAGGAGGTAGACAAGCACACCCTCAAAAGATCTTTGTTTAACAATTCAGTTAGACACTTCAAGAGCATCGCCTTCATATGCACGTTTTTATTTTCTGCAAGGACCACGAGACAAGGTTATTACCTGGAGATGTCATGATCGGACAGCCATCCATGGTAATTTATCCACACCGCTTGTAACCAAATACGCATTATGAGTGAACAGCGCAAACGAAAACAAGTCAGCCATTCCAACGGCTGTACCCCCGATAATGACTCCGTTAAACGACTTTGCATTAGGCACACACCAAATGATGGCCAAGAACAGTACCCCAGCAATACTCCCGAATTAGAGCCAACGTCCGGCTCGGCGGAAGTTGACAAACGAGGTGAGCCGCATTGATGTGAAAAGTCTTTTGTGTGGAGCTAGCCCTTAACTGAAACAGATACTTTGAGATCGAAGCAATTGGTAGATTCATCTTCTGAGGATCAAGGTGTTGTTACTCATGACTTCGATACTTGCTTTGGAACGGTTAGTATACGTCTTGTCCAGGCTCAGACTCATTCTGACTGACGACAGGTCCGTGTACCCACAAGTCATTTAAGATTATCGGTGTTGTTGGACAGCTGTGACCCGAGCGTCGAAGTGGCATTGAAGATCGAGGGTGACATTATCACCATCAGAAATTCGACGTCCCTCGAGTATGGGGGTCTCCTGGGTCGCAATACTGCTGGCTCCAGGGCGCTCAAACAGCTCTATCATCAGCACGGGGCAAGCTTCGAGGGCTATCTACTGCAGAAAGAGACCAAATCCAGTGGAAAGAATGCCTATGAACTGCACGTGATTGTGTATGGTATGCAATCCCAAAGCGACTGCTACAGCAAAGTACTTGATTCGGCTGGATTGTTCCTCCAGCATCCTCACGTCCGAGACTTGGCTGCGCCGTACCGGAACCCGCATTACCTTTGTAATCCGAACTCGAAAATAGACCTTATTGAGGAGACGAGGTCTACTTTGAGCAAGACCATTACTACAAAGGTTGTTCAAGTGCTCGAGGATTCTGACCCTCTAAAGCACCAGCTTCTAGAGGTCATTGATTCCGCACAGGGGCCCGAAACCTATTCATTGACCTCCTCAAGCCCACGTTTGAAGACGCCCCTGAAGGTGTAAGTATATCGAAGAGATACCGCGAATTGAGGGTTTTAAGCTGACTGAAACAATAGACATCAGTCAAAAGCGCTGTCGATGATGAGAGAAAAGGAGAGCGGCAGGCTTGAGAAGAACGAATTCGGTTCTGTTTGGACAACATTCAAATCAAAGAAGGGCGATCTCAGGTGGCTTAAATCCCGCGATACATGCAACTCCCATGAACTGAGCTGACGATCAACGCAACATAGGTACAAAAATCTCGTGACAGGATCCATGCAAATTAACACACCTCGGATTTGTCGTGGAGGGCTGCTTGCAGATGTGAGATAGCGGTTCCCGCAATGCCTAACGAGTAACATGTTGGAACGACCAGACTGACCAGAAGCAGGACATGGGCTTGGGGAAGACTTTATCGACGATTGCACTGATTGCGTCGTCACTAGACATCATCACACATTTGCCCGACGACCATGTCAATTGTCGATCGACCTTGATTGTTTGCCCTCTGAGTCGTGAGTTTGAGACTACCACATATTTACCCACATCGGACTAACACAACGGCAGTTCTCCGACAATGGGAGAGTCAAATCTTGGAGTTGGTACACCGCCTATGAGAAAAGACTTTACTGACGTGGGCATAGGCATGTACATCCTGGGAAGATGTCATACAAGATATTCCACGGTGCAACAAAACAGGATGCTTCGACGTTGAACGGCTACGATGTGGTCTTGACGACTTACGATGTTGTAGTATCGGAAGCCTCGAAGTCATCTCCAGGGGTGACGACGATTCACTCCATCGAATGGCATCGCGTTGTGCTTGATGAAGGTAAGATACTGACATACGTATACCCTGCTAAGAATCATTTCTTACCTTGAAGCAGCACATACAATTCGAAATCGAAGAACAAAACGCTATAGAAACATTTCTGCGTTAAAGGCCCAGCATCGCTGGTGCTTGACTGGCACCCCAATCTACAACTCACTAGAAGATTTCGGGTCCTTGCTCGGGTTTCTAGGTGTGTATCCATTCGACAATTCAGCAACCTTCAACTCTCGGATAGGTATACCTGTGAAGAATCGCAGCTCCCAGGGACTCGGAACACTCCAGAGGTTGGTCCAAGGTGTCTGTCTCAGAAGGACCAAGGACGCCATCAGCCATGACTTGCAACTGCCAGCTTGCCACAAAGCGATCTGCCAAGTCCAATTCAGCGAAAAGGAGCGTCGAGACTATGAAGTGCTCAAGAAGAATTACGCCGCCATTCTTCGTACCGATTCTTCTGCTAATAAAGCTGCAAGCTCGACGACGAGGATTTTTCTAACCCTGCTACGATTGCGACAATTCTGCGATCATGGAGTAGACCTGTTGCCCAGTGACGTTAGAGAACTTCTTGAGAATTCAGCCAACTCGGAAGCCTATGCCAAATGCCTCATTAACCCAGTGGAGTCTTGCGCAGCTTGCCGAAAAGGTCTGAAGCGGAACGCTGGAGACGGAGCTGTGTTCCCTCTTAGAGATTGCGGCCATGTCTTTTGTCCAAGGTGCGAAAGAAAAGCTAGAGACAAGAGTCCTGGACAAGATGCCGAATGCATGGCCTGCGTCAGGCATACAAGCGGATCAGGGGCAGAACCGAGAGACGACGAGCGGAAGCCATCATCAAAAGTCTTGGCCCTGCTGCGCAACTTGATCCAAGAACGTAACCAAGCATCTCGTCATCATATCAAAAGGCAGGTATGTCAGTGACATAATGAAGTATAACCTTCTGACAGGGAGAATAGCATTGTCTTTTCCACATGGACTACTATGCTGGACCTAGTTGAGCCCGCTCTAGACAGAGAGGGGTTCAAGTTTGTACGGATAGACGGTGGCAAGTCTGAAATTGACAGACGATCAGCCATCGAGAAGTTTCGGTCCGAAAAGGATTGTAATATCCTTCTCGCCTCGATTGGCACCGCAGGCGTTGGGTACTCGTCCATTGACCGTCTTGCGACCTGGCATGCTAATTCGGATATCTAGACTTGACTTGACAGTTGCTTCTCGTGTACATCTACTGGAGCCTCAATGGACGCCTATGGTTGAAGCACAAGCCCTTGATCGCGTGCATAGAATGGGTCAAACACAGGATGTTATCGCAACGCGATACATTGTCGAGAATTCTATCGAAGAGGTTCGTACTTGCCCGTCTGGCCTGTTCAAGACCAAACGCTAAAAAGTAGGTACTAGTACCTGGTCAATGTACAGCAGGTCAAGTCCGCTGTTATAGGACAGCTATTCACCTCCAAGGGCAAGGTTGAAATAGAGAGCACAAGAGAGAGACTAGCCAAGGTAAAATTCCACGACAAGGTATATATCAGATTCTTCTAACCAAGCCGATAAAGTATCTCACCGAAGAGGCAACATGATTTGGGGCTTATCCCCAGCGGGATATACTGCCATTACTACTACTGCACAAAGGATCACTTGTAATTTAAACAATCGTGGCGCGTTGAGCTTTGGGTGCAGTTTTATTGCAATGCGAACAATCTTATACATAGAAATCGATAAACTAAGTGCGCGTGTCAAGAAAGAATTTCCGTTTCCTACTATAAACTACTATAACCAAGATATTCCTTCTTCGTATGTTATGTTGTCCAGATGTCACAGAAGATAGTTGGACAACACTAGATCAAACTCTCAAGAAAGTCAAATCCTTTCCGATGGAGCTCCCATGTTCGTGAACCGACCTTCATCGTTCCACCGAATGTGTGTCCCTCGTCAGGGACTTCTACCATGCCGCACTTTACACCCTTTGATATCAGCTTTTGATAAAGTGCCCTACTCAAGTCGATGGGTACCACAACATCATTCGTTCCATGGGCGATGTATGTTGGCGGAAAAGAGTCGCCAATATTTTCGACCGGGTCGATTTCTTCCCATTTCTTTGAGGGGAAAATGCTGTCCAGGAGTGTCCCATTGGCTATCTGCGTGAACGTGAATGCGACCCTCGGGTCTGAAAGGTTTGGAGCACCAGTCTGGCCTTCGAGTGACGCACCTCCAGTAATAGGCGCAGTGAGCGTGTCGAATATCTGTGAGATAAACTCTTCTGTCACTGTATCGGGGATCAAGGCGGCTATGTGTGGCAGTTTTGCAGTCCAGTAGGGATCAGAAAAGTTGCAAGGACCGTACATATTGAAGATGCCAGCAACTGGATGAGGCACGCCGAAACCCTAGAGAAGAGAGCATATAGTTTAGCTTAAAAGCTCAGATCTAGTTTAGGATGGAGTCAAACTCACTAGACAACAGGCCAAAGTACCACCTGAAGAGGTACCAAAGGCAAAGACCTTGTCTTGGTTGATCAAGAATGTGCCGTTCAGCTGTCGTGATATCTGAACTTGCAAGTCGCCCCTGTAGATCCAAGAAAGTAGATCTCGGCAGTCCTGTATGGGGCCCTCAAGAATGTTGACTTGAGGGCATAGACGATGGTTGGGTGCAAGGACAACCCATGACCTGTTCAAACAGTCTTGCACTTGGTCTTGGTTGACCATGGCGGAAGAGCCGAGGATGAACGCCCCTCCATGAATGTTGATTACTTGTGATAATCAGCTCTTGATTTTGCTTATTTTCAGGCTTTGCAAACATTACTTACAGACTGGGAACCCCTTTGTGCTTGGTGGAACTGAGGACGGCGGAAGATATACGTCGACATCAATGTCTTGCTCACCAACAGCCTTGTAAACCAAACGAATTGGCTCTCGTCGATCAGACTCGTGACTCATGATAGAAATTGTGGAATTGACACGTATGCATAGAGTATTTGGTGCGCGAAGAGTGGTTGGCAGTGACAGGCGTATCACTGATGAATGCGAGGTAAAGCTCAGTTCCGAGGTCTGCTTGAAGTCTGGTCAACGCTTGAACAGTGTCGTACAGAGCTGCTGCTATTCACCTTGCGGCATAAAAAACGGTATTTGAGGGAGTTTTGTTTATCTGAAAATGGCAAGTTTCTATTATCCGGCGTTTCCGGCCATTGAGGCACGTCACCCTTATAGGTACGGGGCAATTATCAAACACCCCGTCCTGATTATTGAGCACCCCGTGCGGCTAGAATCCCTCCCTCCTAACTCTAATATTATCTTCTAACGAACCATAGTTCGAACCCTTTTGAACCATATCTAATTCTAGTTAATCGTACCTTTAGGTCATCCTCATGTCATTAGCGAGGATATCGAATCCCCAAGGGCGCCAAACTACATCGCAATGCATTTACAATCGGGCACGACGAGAAACGAGACCACGACCCAGAGATATTCATCCCCGAACGCTATGAAGAGGATACAGAAACATCTATCCAGAGCATGAACTAGGCCGATGTCAGCAAGCGGGATCCCTATGCCTTCGGCTCAGGTCGACGCGCTTGTCCTGGATACCATGTGGCAGAGAGGTCCTTGGCCGTAGTCATTATTCGTATGCTTTAGGCTTTTAGGATCTGTTCAGCAGAAGATGCAGAGCTTCCACTAGATCCATCCAAGTTTGAAGGAAGAGTTATGCCAGGGTCTCCCTATGAGAGGTTGCCAGTCCGTCTGGGAGTTTTGGATGCAAGGAGGGAAATTATCAACGAACACTTTAAGGGACTGTAATCATCGTAGCCTGAATTTGTAAGTCATTGCCCATCATGATCATGCGAAAGGAATTGCAGTCGCTACTTGTGAATATGAAGGGGCCTATTGTGCATCTTTCGACTGGTAAGGGGGCTTTTAGGCCGCTTAGTTTTGAGGAGTCTCATAAAATTCATGAGAGAGGATTTCATGTCGCATTGGCTACTTGTAACTGAATAAGAAACTGGTATTATACCTATTCAAGAGCGTGATGTGATTGTCTGCTTCCCACGACTCTTTGTTGAGGTTATTCCCACCCTGGAGAAGGTAATTGTGGCAGGAGAGGTATTGATGGCAATGACTATGGATGTGTCGGCTAAATTATTTAAAAGTTTTTGTATTCAGACACTTGCAATGCTGGAGTATGACTTTCTTCGCCAAAGGAAGTGGCCATAGCCATTATTATTATCTGCCATTATGACAACGCCATTGGCGACAACCGCAAAAAAACACATTGATCAACACATGACGATATAAGAACCTAATTCCATAAAAGACCGTAACCTAATTATTGACTTCTTATGACGGCAGCCATAGAAGACCAGGTGGAAGAGGGCGTCTTATTTACAAGATGGCACCTTTCCTTATCCTCAAAAAGGATCACGACCTAAAAGGAGGTGAACGAATACAGGAGATAAATATCCCGCCCAGGCAGGTTATTCACCAGCGTTTGTAACACCTCCGTGTCTATCAATAGCTACACCACTCAGTTTCATCCGAATTCCAAATCCAAACGTCAGGGTCACTTTACCGAGTGTCACCCACAAACCGATCGACGAAATCTATATGACAAAACCTCGAATCTATTATACGTTTACATCATCGCCTGTCGCAGAACGAGATTGATCCGGTTTCGGACGCATTCATACCCCGGGTTCGCTGTAACCCCTCAACGGAGAAATTGCCGAGAATGATGCCGAGCCCCGGAAACCGTTTGACCCCGCCCAAAACCGTTGATCTTTTTAACGGTTTGAGCGGTTTCCGACTTCTTTGATAAAGATAATTCGGCGAACGATAACACCTATCAAACATGGCTACTCGCAAAGGACCTTTCAGACTCGTTACAGTTAATACTGCTCCTGAGAGGGCGAAGAGACTGATCGGTCGTCTTATCGATGCTTTGAAGGAAGAGTATGATATTACTCATGTCGATAACTGTGAAAGTATGTTTGTCCGATCTTCTGTGTATCAAGTTACTCATCTCGGCAGATATCGACCAGGTGGTACCCAAGGTGACTGAACACCAGCCAAACGTCCTAGTAAGATAGCTCCCTATCCTAGTATAGAGTCAATTGCTAATTCCACCAGTTCTGCGCATCCATGTGGACGCCCGAGGAAGCGGATAAGATTCAAGCCCTAGCAAGATCCATCATCCCGGATATCAAGACACACGCTATCCCTCAAGGCCTGCAAGTCGAAAAGGGTCCTGATGCCATCGTGGAGTATCTCGTTGAAAAGGTCCCCCCTTTGCTTGACTCGTGAGGGTGACATTGGTGGAAACGAATTGCCGGTGGTGGCGGCGCCAAGTTTGAATACGCACAAAATGTCACAGAGTCAACTCTAATCTCTTGAGGCGCGACTATATAGGAGCATGTGATTTGTATTTTCAAGCTTTCGACTTCTTGGCATGTTTTAATTACCACCAGAGTCTAGACCTTCGAGCTATCACCGTTCAGTCAACCGAAAAGAGTGCATTAATCCATGTTTGGCGAGCTAGATGCCAAAATGAGCAGACAATGCAACCTTGCTTATGCTTATCAATAATGTCAGAGTTGTAATGGCATAAAAATTACAGTTCAGCGGTCTGGAATTTGTATAATTAAACAAGGACCGTCCGTGCCATCGTCAAGAGATGAAAAAGCCTCAATTGCGTATCCATCAACACGACAAATAAACCACCGGCGTCTGCCAAGACGTGAATGCCAAGAAGATATCGAACGATATGTGAACTCTAAGCCTTGACAGCTAAAATTCTCCACGATCCATAACTAATCCCGCAGGCTGTGCCCTTTGTGTGGAGAGCCTAGAGGGGGGACGCGTGTCGGATCTCACGCATTGATCGGCCTCTCAACCTGCCTGAATGGGGATGACGGGGATGCGGCTCCCCGTGCGAGCGCCGAGAATGCCAAGATATGGGGGGACGGACGACAGTTGAGCCGTTGGGATTTGGAATCGGGGGGAGGATAAGATATGGCAGCTGCAAAGACTCGTAATCTCGCGTGTTTTACTGTCTGTGTACAGGGGACTTGAGCCAACAGGCGCTTATCCGTTCGTCATCCTCTCGTGACATTTCAAGGGTCCAACGGGGCAGAGTTGCACAGGAACAAGGGTCTTTAGAGTTCAAGGACAAGATCAACAGAGTCTATGTTGCCAGATTTGTGCTGTGCTGGGTACAGTAGGCATTTAGGTGACAGTGACAGGCATAACGACACACAATTTCCGACACAAACAAAAATCCCTCGTATAAAAACAAAATACTCCACCACCATCAACACAAATCAGTCGTCGTGCTCATCCTCGGCGTCTGCAGCAATCTGCAACAGGTTCTCCTCTCCTGGGGCGTTCTGGGGATATCGCGCATTGAAGCCAATGACAGAGCGGGCCTTGAGGTAGGTGCTAGTCTTGATTGAAACCTTTTGGTTGGAGACGAGCCATCGGACACCTTCGCTGCAGGGAGGGGTTGTAAGCGAGCCGGCGTATCTGGAAAAGATTATCAGTAAATGCCACTCAATTATTAGTTGTCGTTTGTCACTAGGTACTCACGATTGAAACGATCCAGAGGTCAGGAGCTTGACAAGCTCAGACATGACCAACGGCTCCGTGTGGGTGGTTGCGCCAGGGGTAGCAATCTTATCGACTGACCCCAGAACTGTTTCAACCACAGTGGATGCTGTGGCTGCACTCTGCCGAGGCTCCAGCGCAGCCCTCTTTGCTCTGCCTCGGGCGTGGTGGCTCTTGGCAGAAGACGCAGCAGCAGCAGCACCATCATCCAGGTCAATGTAAACACCGATGACGGCGATTTCCTCCTCCGCAGTCTGCCACACCATGTGCATCTCCATGGCCATGCTCGTACCGTTGTCAAGATGCTCGCTGGGGAGGTGGAAGTGGAACTGCTTGAGCTCGTAGGACTTTTCGGCGATCTCGAGGCTGCCACCGCCGGCCTCCTCGGCGATTACTTCGACGGTGGTGCCGAGATTCTCAAATTCGGCGCCCTCGGCATAGTCGGGGATTTCGAGCGTCATCTCGGATGCAGGGATGAGGTTGAACGAGCCCTTGGCCATGTTGATTGGCGATTGGTTCTTGCCCGTGGCGCACACGGCGTTGGCAGCCGGGTCGAGAGAGTACCAGTTGACCGGGCCCTAAGAGTTAAAAAATGTTAACCCTTGAACAATGTGAGGGGAATATAGTGTTTTCAGGGTTTTGTGCATGTTGTGAGGTTTCATTGTAGGATGAAGCTTATCGTGATCGGATCGAAAACTTACTTTGATACCGTTGTATCCAAACTTGGGCTCCTCAAAGGCCTCAGCTCGAGGATGCAGATGAGTTCCATAGGCGCAAGAAGCCAGGACCTGAGGCGCCGAAGCAGCCAGGAGAGTAAAGAGGGATGACCAAGCAGGCATGGTGAAGAGTGACCAAAAGCTGACAAGATTCAAATGAAGGTATAGAAGCCAGCTATTCCAAACAATGAAAAAAGAAACGATAATAGTATGTGCAAGGACTGAAGAGAAAACTGAGAAACTGATCAAAACACACTGAAGAGAAACAATCTCGAGAGGATGGCCTTGCATCTTTAAGCATTTTCGAGTCATGGCCACCTACCTTTAACAGATCACATATCGCATCTGGGTACTACCATGACATGGCCTCCCCCAGGGGCTGTGTGAAGGGGTGCCCGGGGCTTACATGGGCATTGCAACGCATTCATTGTAAAAGGGCTCACCGGATATCCCACCCCCTGCCCCCAATGGGACCCCAAGGCCTGTCAGCGAATGTCACGCCACAGGCGCCAGCACAGGGTCTAGAGCGCCTGTGAGCGAGACCCCTGACCCGCGCTGGACGCCTCACGGGTTTGACGCTGTTGGGAGACAGGAAAAAAAAGGGTCCTGGGGTTTTAGTGGGCGTCTGGGACACGGAATCTCAGACAAGATGCATCTAAAAATGGAGGCGTTGATGTCGTAGACGCCCACAGCTGCAAGACCGGGCAGCAGAGATCCGAAAGTCTCGAGTTGGAGTTTTTCTTTCGTTTGTAATAATTAATTGCCCACCAATAACTCGGATCCCCGATAACGAAACTCGTATATCTGCCTGTATTATTCGCCAAGACAAAAGAGAGTTTGGTTGTAGAGTTTTTGCCAAGGCAAAACGGGCCATGTACCTGCAGGTCAAGTGCAGACCCAAGAGTCTGGGCAGACGAACCAAGAGTGTGAGATAGATCAACTACAACTGAGCGTATTCTGTGCATTTCTCAGTACATCTCCCTTCTCCCGGAGTGCCACAACAGCTGCATAGCTATTCCATTCATTTGGATTCTGCCGCTGCAAGCTAAAGCATCGCATTATTGACGCACTTCCGGGTCCGGCTGCGGGCGCAACGACGAGACGCAGAAACAGACTGGCGACTCGGCTTGTGTGATGTTCACTAGCTTACGAATGTTGGAATACTACGTTCTGTCTCGGTAATCGCAAGCAGAGCCAAACACGACTCCTTTCGAGTCCCCGGCGTCTCCAGGTGTTTGCCAAGACCCCCCTGTCCTCGTTTGGGTAAGGGTTCAGACGAGGTCCAGACAGGGCTGAATCATTTGTCCAGCCCCTTCTTGGCGACCTGATACAACCGTGTGACTCGGGGTTAAATTTCTTAAATGGTAACCTTTTTCGTAAGCTTAAGTTATCACGGGCTACTCTATTTTGTTCTAGTTTGGTGTTTTGCCTGTCTGTCCAGATTCCATGCGTCTGCTGTGCCACAGTTAGTGTGCTGCGCAGTGTGGCAGACGCTGTGGCTTTGACCTCGCTCTTTTGATGGTGTTTAAATCCGATGTCGCGAGACGACGTAAATCCGCCTTCATTGTTAAGGAGGAGATATAATTGATTAAATCCGAATACTATGACGATGGGTAAAGTCAAAATAACTATATAATAATTGACATAATTCGTATTGTTGTCAATATTTTATCCCATCATTTCCTTCTCTTCACCACCAAAAGCTGACATCATCAGCCACTCATTCGGGCTTCTCGGGCGCTGCAGGTTAGGTTACCCCTCAGCACACCACAGCACACACAGCACAGCAAACACACACTGCCCGCATTGCAGTAATTGATTCCACACACCTTCGTCCTCTCCACGAGACCCAGGTATCACAGCCTCCACTGTCGGCCGCCGTCAGCTTCTCCCCCGGAAAATGGCCCCCCTGTACAAAAAAGCCCTTATCCTGGGTGCATCTTCAGGCATCGGAGCTGCCCTCGCAGCTAAGCTCATCGAGACCGGAACAAAGGTCATCGTTGTCGGCCGACGCAAAGACCGGCTTGACGCTTTTGTGGAGGCGCACGGCTCGGATAATGCGAGCGCCGTGGCTTTCGACGTGACAAATCTCACCGGTGTCAGGGCCTTTGCTGACGAGGTCATCCGCTCCAACCCCGACCTTGACTGTGTGGTTGTCAACTCTGGTATTCAGCGGGGTTTTGACTTTTCGAAGCCCGAGACTGTTGATCTGGATGTTCTTGGCAACGAGGTCACGACAAACTACACTTCTGCTGTTTACTTGACGGCCGCCTTTATTCCTCATCTCAAGAAGCAGACGCAGGGACACCTCGTATATGTCAGCGCCACCCTCGGATTGATCCCATCCATGATCCGGACCCCGAACTACAATGCCTCCAAGTCTGCACTTCACACATTTATCCTCAATGTGCGGCAGCAACTCCGTGAGGGAGGGTGTTCCAACGTGCGCATGGTAGAGGTTTTCCCGCCTGCTGTGCAGACCGAGTTGCATGATGAGAACCACCAGCCGGATCTCGTCAATGGCGGGGAGATCGGCATGCCGCTGGGAGAGTATACTGATAAGATGTATGCCGGTTTGGTCAAGGGTGATGATCAGTTTGCGATTGGACCAGGTGAGAATCTTCTCAAGGAGGGTGGATGGGAGCATCAGCGAACGCAACTGTATGAGGCTGGACAACAGGTTCTGAAGGGTTCGCTCGCCAAGTATCTGAAAAAGTAACAAGCATAGCGTTCGTACCGGGAGGGAAATGGCCCGGACCTAGGCTGCATAAGCAATGACAACCAGGGTAGTGAGCTGCAATGCCAAGGCACATGAGACCAATGATAAGACTCTGGAACAATATGGCAGCCGGGATAAGCCCTCGTGACTGTGTTGACTAGTTCTATTGATAGATCTAGGTTTGTCTCTAATATTCGTTACGTTCCCGTGTTTTGTCCCCCAGTCTTAAGTCAGCGGAAGTAGATTCGGCGAATGCGACGCAATTCCGACGAAGCGGCACATTTATCTACCCTTGATCACTTGACCACCTATCTTTCTCTCATCGGGACAATAGATATGCAAGCAGGACTCATGCATTCAAGTCAATTCTCGCAGGGTCCCACGGCATAAAACGCCTGCATCCGAGAACCCGTCCTTGTCCTCCCTCAACAGATCGGAGGTCGGAAAGCTTGAGTGGGATAAGACGCCCAGAAAAACGCGTGTCTCAGCCCTACGTATGAGGATGCTTAACTATGTATTTAAGGTTGATCCAACCTCGATCTATTAAAATATCGATTGATGTCTGCATATGGATCAACCCGGTCGTGGCGCTCAGTCCGAGACTCCCGTAAGTTGTGTCCCTTGAAGCTGCTCGGGTTCGCGCTAATCTAGATAGCATTGGTAGCACTACGTTTTTGAATTCGTCTTGTGCCCTGAGATTCCACTTGTCATGCTGTCCTCTTGCAAGTCGCCGTGATCTTGGCATTCCAGGAGGCCTAACTCAAGACTCGACCATGGTGTGTAGTGCACCCACCCCTCTTCATTGCCACATCCTCGTACCTCGTATAATTACAGATCATCGTTGAATAAGGTGCTGATCCTACGAAGCCTCCTGCATCTGTATCCGTGATGATTGACGTGTCGTAGAGGCGTTTGTGCTTGCCTAGCGAGGTGACACCCGTGTCCCCCGCTTTGGGCCACCCTCACACACAACCGCAGAGACGGCTTCGGGAATACGGCAAGAAGCAGCAATTTGTAAAGAGATAGTAGTATTTTATTCACTTCCTTAGGCAACCTCAAGTCCCGATTGGCTGCAGCAACGGCAACCTAGGGTCCGGCAGACCGAGCAACTACCAGGCCAATCTCCAAATGTGGTTCAACATGGAGAGATATGCCATTTACTTTCAGCCACCTTGCCGTGCAGACTAGCATATCCTCACACTTCATTCCAACTACCATTGTCTGCATTAGCTTTTGCATATTGAATTATCGAGTACCTGGGTAGGCCAAATACCTGGACTTGTGGCCCCTCATGAAAGCATCTTCGGGACTTATCAGCCTTATCACCTCTTCCGAACTGTAGCATGTATTCAAATGAACCATTCTCGTTGAGATATTACTTGACACAGTATAGGTTCTGTAACCGTGCTTCTGCCAAGTCCTTTCCTGGCATGGGTGCCTTGGGCGGCCAATAGCTTCACGTGACTAAATCCATCCGTCACACAGCCTCAGCGTCTCAGGCTGAAGCGCTTTTTGTTCCCTCGATCAACAAACATCACCAACCGCCAGAGCAACCAACCATGCGTCTCATCAACATCGAGACGTTAAAACTTGAAACCTTTCTGGGCGAGGTTCCTCCTTATGCCATCCTATCACATACCTGGGGCGAAGGCGAAGTCAGCCTTCAGGATCTCGACAGCGATGACCTTGAGAAAAAGCCTGGATGGGACAAGATTGTGGGGTTCTGCAAAACCGTCACGGAGCACCTACCTGATCCGCCGCGATATGCTTGGGTCGATACTTGCTGTATCGACAAGACTAGCAGCGCTGAGCTGTCCGAGTCCATCAATGCCATGTTTCGCTGGTACAAGGAGTCTGATTGCTGTTTCGCATATCTCCAGGACGTGAAATCCGAAAATCTTGAGCGGTTAGAACAGTCTCGCTGGTTCACAAGAGGTTGGACGCTTCAGGAACTACTGGCGCCAGTGACGGTCGACTTTTTCGACCAAGATTGGGACTTTATCGGCACCAAGATCAGTCTTGGCGAGAGGATCTCGCGAAGGACCAACATTGACATCGAGACGTTGAGGACTGGAGATTTATCAGATGCAAGTGTTTCTCAGAGAATGTCTTGGGCTTCTAACAGACAGACGACAAGACTTGAAGACATTGCATACTGCTTGCTCGGTATCTTCGATATCAGTATGACCATGCTTTACGGCGAAGGAGAAAAGGCTTTCATTCGACTTCAGGAAGAGATCCTCAAAGAGTATGACGACCATACAATATTTGCATGGGACTCATCCTCAGTTCCAGAATCTGCTTCGACAATTGGTATCCTGGCACCTCATCCGTCCTACTTCAGCAAGAGCTCCCACTTTCAACCTCATCCGAGTTCCGGTGACCCAGTAACCGTCACCAACCGAGGCATTCGACTTGGACTCCCCATCATAGAGGAGAGTAAAAATCCTGGCCAGAAGCTTGGTCTCCTCTCCTGCTTCGCAGATGGCGGTGCGGGCTCAGCTGTAGGCATTGCCCTCTTGCGCAAGTCCCACGATCTGCAAGAATACAGTCGTACTCGCGCTCCCCCAGTTGAGCTGTCCATGCGCGCGTTAAACTTTCCGCCGACGACTGTATTCTTGACAAAGAGGAACGGATACTCCCATCGAGAGGGGATGATTAGCAAGTGTTGGCTTCACTATTGGCCCAAGGTCCAGCCTTTACGGTCCTACCCGACTGGTTCGTGGCAACACGACCCATACACGGAAAACATGACGATGAGGCTCCCCAAAGGTGATGCGGAAGAAGTCAAGGCAAGCATCGTATTTCAGGTGGTTTCGTCGGGAGCATGTTTCTGTCTGGTACTCACTGTCAGGCCAAGAGAAAGAACAGGCAAGGTCGGCCTAATATCAGCCTGGAAAGAGGCGGACAAGGCGGACCATGTCTTGAAGATGCTGAGCAACTTGCCAATGAGTAATCAGGTGAATCTGAAGGTACCTGGCCTGTCTGTGTATGCTGAGTGCCGGGTGCAGTCGATTCGAGGGTCATGGATGTGTGACATTAAGGTTACTACGAGCTAGGACCTGATGTATGGGCTGAAAAAGTTGATTGTGAAGAGGGGGCTGGCCCTTTAGTCGGGTCGATGAATACAGCATTATGTTGGATGGAGCATTTGCAGATCTCATCTTGTTTGAATGTTGGCTTTGCAGGAACCTCTCGGGGTTTACCTCGCAGGCTAGACATGCGACAGTTTCGCCAAGAATCTAACATTGGGCCAAGATCATCTCTGCTTCAGGTTTAACATCTTGGCGATGTCCCCAGTCTTGGCCTCGTGGGATTCAATTTACCCAAAACACTCCACTCGATGTAATTCCGCATTCCTTCCGCACTCTCGCCTCGTGAGCGCAGCTAATCTGCCTCATTGCGCTCAGCTGGTCAACCTTGCAGGGGTCACAAGTCTTGGCAGACCAAGATAAAGACCCATGGGCATTCCTCATCTTTCAACTTCAAACAAAACCTTCATCTCTTATTCGAGTATTCAATTTCACCAATCATGTGTTTCCCACGGCGAAGCAAAAAGCCACAACAGCCAGAGTTTAATATTTACGACATCAACTCTCGACCTGTCTTTGACGATGCTTCGAGCTTTAAGCGACATAGGCTCCACAAAAGTCAACGGACTAAGCGTGATGGATGGAGTTGGTGGTATGATGCTGTGTGGTTTGGCAGCGGCCCCAAGAGAAGCAGGAGAAAATCGAGATATGGGGACGGAGGAGGTGATGGTGTCGGTAGTGGTGGTGGGGGAGGATGGTATGGAGACAGCGGATGCGGAGATGGAGGAGGTGGTGATGGAGGTGGAGGAGGCGGCGGCGGAGGTGAATAAGAGGACTTTGGAGGTATGTTTAAGCCCTTTTCAGCATGTTCTTGGGGTTCTAACTTGGGAACAGGATTTGCAAGACCCTCAAACTTTGTAGACCATCGCCAATGGCGCAGCATCTCCCACTTCAGCGTATCAGTTAAACAACCCGGAACAGCCAAATACCAATTTTCTTTCATTCTTCAGTATCCTAAGCTTACTATAAGTGCGTTTTCATGTTGATGATAAGACCCTAAGTGTCTGTCTAGCCTCCGTTTCTCCAGGGCCAGCAACTTGGCCTTGGTCACGCAACCATCCACCTCAAGGACAACAACCTCTTCAAGGGTTAGACATCACCAAAAGGGAACAAATTTCATATTTTAGACAATAAATATAAAGTTCCCACTTGTTTAGGTTTCTTATGCGCTGATAGCCAAGCCCCGGGTTATGTAAACAATTAGATCCTGACCATCACGCGACTCTCGGCCTCACGTTACATATTCGTACCCTCGTCCTCGGCAGACTGACTCACTCACCTTTCATCTACAATGATCGAATGTTGCGCCCATGGCGTTGGTAATAAGCCCTTCCTCTCGAAAGGGCCAGCGGGACGAAGTCCATTTGTCCGTCCGCACGCACTGCGATGCTTGTGGTTTCTACCTCTTGGTCGGGGAGCCGTTTCTCTGCCGTACGTGTATCTCACCACTACCGGGATGATCCCCTCTATGCGTTTGACTCACCGCCATATAGTTGAATGTCCTGCTACAGGTCAGCCAAAGGTCTATGGCCTCTTCAGGCTCCCACTGCATTGCCCCCTTGGCCAAACTTTCCACAGTTTGCGACTATGTCGTCAACCCTTTTGCGATGCTTGCAACGAAGCCCCCGACGTGGCGACACTCCACACTGAGTGCTTCAACGTCTTTATGCAAAAGTGCACAGCGGCAGACAAGCTAGAGAGGCTGGCCTGTTTCGCTACGTGGAGAGAACCCTGGCATGCCGCTCCCTCTCTAGGACTCCATCCTCGTCTGGATATCAAGAAGGCGATGCATCTCGCTGCAGACCTGTGCGACATGCAGAGGCTTCGTTCCCTCCCTCTTGAGATTGCAGAAATTATTCAGCGTCTTTCGGAATCTGCTGTTTTCTGGCGATATGCTTCCGTAATGGAGCTCGTCGATCGCGCATCTAGGGCTGGGAATACGGAGAAGCAAGCACTCACTTCATATGATATCGCCGAGGTCGATACATGGGAACGGGGCTTCTCACCGATACTTACTCGTCGCTCTCATTGTCCCAGTCCGAATGCAGCTATACGCATCAAGATAGATTCGTGTGGAATCAGCAGCATCGAGAGGCTTCCCAAGGCTCCCTCCCTCTCCAACTCTCGCTCTGATTCTTTGGCTTATATCGTCGAAACGGAGCACTCTCTGAGGAATATGACTGTTAGTTTCAAGGTTTGTATCACTTAATATACGTCACTCAATATCTTGTCTTTTCTAACATGGCTAGTTTGGACTTTGTCGCCTTGTTCCTCTCCCGGGAATCAATCTACTCCATATCTGGGATAAGCCATGCCCGCAAAGACCATTCGACTGCGTTCTCTACAGTTCATCCCAATTAACAAAACATTCTTGGTTTCGTCAACTAAGGACCATCGATCCCCGAGACTGCACAGGTATCACTTTCTTCCTCGGTTCTGAAACCTGGGCGATTCATACACATTCGTCTTTGGAGCCGACCGCCGAGGCTACTTTCCATAAACTCTCTCAAGAGAGACAGCACAATGTGGTTTGGGTCTATGTTCCCTTGCCTGCTTCGGACCGTGTGGAGGCCTTTGGGATCCAGAATGAGTGGTCAAATACTGGTACTCCACGTCAGGGGGCATGCTACCTGGTACGATTCTCCTTGATTTGTTTGAAGTCGACTTCTAACAGTAGCAGCTACGAACCGTGCTCTGTGGTGACATTACCATCGGCTCATATCAGAGAGGAGAAACAACAGTCCTATCCAGAGCCACAGCCTATGGCCTTGCCCTAGTATACGATGTCCCTGAATTTTCCCCAATCTCATTTCTTGGTGTGGTATCCAACAGCAAGGACCAAGTCGAGTTTACATCTAATACCCCCGTTTCTTCCCTGCCCCCTTTCAGAAGGCCGTTCTTCTCCTCGGCGCCTCTCTCAGGTGTTGTCAGAGCCGAGATCTTCCGTGATCTAGACACGGGGTTCTGCCGGGGTATTCTTTTGACATATAGCAACAGGGGCCAGCAAGCACTTGGGCAATGTCGAGTTGGAATCGACTATTCAAAGACCTGTGCGCTTCCAAGGTGGATTTGCATTGCCAACTTCCAGCACAGTCCTCCAAAGCGAGGTTATCGACTTCAAGTGAGCGAGGTGCAGGTGACACAAGCCGCTGAGCACACACATCGCTTTCAAGGAGTTCAATGGGAATGTTTCCCGATGAAAGGATGGTTGGAATTTTGGTTCCGTCGGCAAGAGTCTCAAGTCTACCATATATGGGGGGATTAGCATGGGCGCATCTTTTAACAGTCCTTCAAATTCATGGTGATGCCGGTGAGGTAGTCATATGGTCGGCACTGGGTAGGCTCTACTGGGGCTATCTACGTTTGAGAGAAAGAGACTGGGCTATCTTGTCGATGCTTCAGAGAAGCCGTACCATCTCAAACATGCTCTTACGGAGAAATGGTTATGCAAGTAGTCGGGTCATGGCAAATAATGGAATTGAGGTATAAGGGGTTTTGGATGAGACAAATTGGACGCTACGATCCAGCAAAAAATACAAAAAGAACAATGCGATAATAGATAGATAGGAAAAGTCATGACAAGAGGCTGGCACCAGTAAAGGATGAAAAAAAATGAAGCGAATGCAAAAATGAAATTCGAGTCCCCGAGACCTGGCTCGAACAGGTGACCTTTCGGTAACGAAAGAGGCAGTTACAGCCGAACGCTCTTCCAGCTGAGCTACTCGGGGATCAGTGGTTGATACAAGGAGTCGAATTATTAGTATCTATAGACATTCTCTAGCGAACCCTCATCTCGAATTTGCGATACTTCACAATGATCCAACACATTCTGTTTAACAACATTGCAATAGATTTGCTCAATTCGTCATAAAATATCTGTCGACTAGGCTAAGAGAAACTCCAACATGACCGGTTTCTTCCCCACCCCTTGAGCGACAGACCATGTTCCAGCAGCTGAACAACCCACACAACGGCCCATGGGTACCACAGCATGAAGATGGGTGTACCGGTTGCGCTACCATACCACCACTATTCATTCAAAGGTGGTCACCAAGATCACCAGACCCGACCTGTCCATTCGGAACAACATCTTGACCAGCAAAAAGCCCGCGCCTCAACTGCGCTTGGTTCTCGCCTTTCGCTAGCTCCCAGCGGCTTCGCACGGAAACTAGCCGCTAGCGAGTGCTACGCCGGGAGCACCCCGTCAAGCCACACAGTTACGTTCGATCTCAAGATCCCTCGGCCTTGCACGTTCAGATTGGATTAATTAAAAAGGCTTGCGACGACCGCGGCCTCGGGCAGATGAGCCGTCTTTGGGAGAAGAGGAATCACAAGCCACATCCCACGGATCTAACGATGAGGCGTTGGAGAATTTTTCGTTGGTGGTGTTTTAGTGCTCTGTAGACTGCTGAAAAAGAAACGAAAAGAACCCCATCGCTTACAGAGCCATGACAACGGTCGAGCCCTTTACCAAAGAGTCAGATGCATCCAGTGGACCAGTCTGTCGGGAGGTGTCAATGAAATGACGAGCAGGACACGTCATGAAGCGCGAGCGCATTATTTAGACTTGCAGTAGTTTTCTCGGTCTTGTCGGGATCGTGAAACTGTGATAAGCATGATCAACAGAGACGGCGTTGCAACGAGATGATGCAGGTCTCTCGTTTTGGCTTCCACGTGCTGAGGTTCACAGCTGGAGAATTTCAAGCCACTGTTTTCTCCTCGCGTGTAGAAAAACAGGTCCAGACCACCTTTGACACACTCGGGAGGGCCGTTGAAGCTAGTTCCAGTATCGCGTGGGAAAGATGGCTTCATGTTGTGGGGAGGGAGGCTGTTTTGTGACACGCAGTCAGTTCTCAGAGATCGGGAGAGCATGTGGATCGACAGATTGTTTGTTTAGCTTGAGCATTTCAGCTCCGATGACCTGGTCTCAGTGGAGATGAAGCCGCAGGAAAAAACAGTGGGAACAGCATCTCAGCAGTGAGAGTAAAGAATGAGAACCCAGGGGACCCCTTGCAGTTCAATGCAAGCCTCTCCCAACACGGACAATTTCGCTCAGGCCGCCTTCTCGCATGGGTGTTGGACTTTTGCTTTGTTTTTTTCTGCACGCGCCTCTCTCATTTGAGCCTCGACAGGTGAGACACCCGGGGAGCAGGGAGACCCAGCGCCACGATTTTGTAAAAACCTTCAGTCAGCCACGGGAAGGTCTAGATCGTCAGGTTCATTGAGGAGCCTTGTTGAAAAGAGGGAACAAGTGCTCCGTAAAAGCCGTTTGTGGCTTTGGTAGTTTCGGCAACGGGCCGCCGTGCCAAGGGGCAGTAGAAGATCATGTCACGTTGAAGACATCACGTCACATTGAGACAAAGAGTCATGGTATGAAGAGGAAGAAAGACTGGTATTCAGTCGCGTTTTCATTAAGAATAATTGAAGCATCAAAATCCCTCCCAGAAGAAACCCCGCCAAAGATATTCACCGTAAACTCCCATACTCGTAAAATAAGTAACCCATAACCGCAATTAACGGGCTGTGGGGATTCCATTACCAGCCTCGAGGGTATCGTTAGAGTCGATCGAGCATCGTCGATCCTTGACAAACTTTGGCCAGGTGTTGGTCAGGACCAGATACTTGATGCTTCCCTCGGCGTCGTCAAATACACCCGCGTCAAAGCCCTCCGGGATGTCGCCCCAGTAGAGGGCCTTGTCACCGATGTGCTCGACGTCATTGTTGATGGACTCGGTCATGATGCCTGTCTCGGAACCGTGTGAAGATGCTGATGAGGACTTGACCTTTGTTGTCATGGCGAATGAGTCAAAGGGAGTCGCGGGGTCGACGTTGCGCTTGTCGCCGTAGAGAATGCGTGCTGAGCTCTCAAAGACGGCTTCGAGTTTTCTTAGGTCTTGCGAGGATAGGTTGACCTGGAACTCGGCGTCGCGGGAGCTGACAAAGTTGGTATAGATGCGGAGGGCGCTGTTGAATCGTTCACGGACAAGTTCCTGTACTGAGGCGTCCTTGATCTTCTCGGGGTCGCGGACAGCTGGGGGTAGTGATGCCTTCCACTCGGCGACAGCTCTCAAAAAGGCAATGTTTTCACCGGAAAAGTCGCGAAGGGCCGAGAATTGCTGAAGAGGCTCGGGGTTGCGCTCGAGGACATACTCAAGAGCCTCCATGGTCAAGATACTCTCGCCAGAGCCGCTGCTCTTGACGGAGCCGTCCTTGGACCAAGACGTAAAGGCAGACACGGCGACTGTTGTTGATCCGGTGGCGACGGACCTAGCACCCTTGGTAGCAGCCTTCTTGTTGAGTTGCCATTGAGCAATAGAGTCGAGGGTCTCTTGTCGCAGGGTCTGGTGTCGGATGACCTCGACGCAGGGGAGGAAGACGGTGAAGATCTCGATCATCATGACGGAGATGGCGAGCCTAGGCGCAGTGAGCTTTGCATGTTCTCGAACGAGATGCAAGGGAAAAGATGGCTTACCATTGAGGAGGAATCCAGTACTTGTTGACGGGAGCCATGGCGGGAACATACAAGGCGATGAGCCACATAGGTGTAGCGTGAAGACTGTGTCTCGGTCAGTGTGGGTTCCAAGTATGTCATCGCAAGGGATACTGACCTGGCGAGGCAGCAAGCTATGGTCTGCGTCCTCCATCCCTGTGTATCATTGACACCGCGAGCCTGCCAGAGGATGTAAGGGGCGACGATCCATGCCCAGAAGAACTGCCAAAAGACCGAGGGCCACCTGTCGAACAAATGTTAGTCGGTGTCAATCTCGGCGGACACATTGAGGCCTACCATTCCCAGCCCTTGCCCATCTGAGACTTGCGGTACTCTTCCGAGCCGGGATGGACCTCGGTGCCGGGGATACCGAATGAAGGGTGGAATTTCCGAGAGATAAGAAACATGGTGATGGTGAGGATGAGCTGAGAAGAGTCAGTTGCTGATGGCCATGTTTGAGGGTGTAGTATATAGGTCGTACCTGAACAGCCATGCCTGCGCCGATGGTGATGTAGATTTTCTTGTTATAATCAAGGGACTTGAATCGAGCAATGAGAGAACCGGGACGAGATCGGTTAGACTTGGAAGGAGACTTTTCGTCCATGGCAAACAGCTCCTTTTGCTGCTTGGCGACATGGAGGAAGCGGCTGTTGGAGGCGTGGAAGAGGGCGACACCAAAGGGAAAGTAGGTGCTCATGATCCAGTACTCGCCCTCGGGGGTCCAGAGCGGGAAGTAGACGTAACCCGTCTGGACGGCGCCCCAGTAAAGGTGCAGGAGAATGATGGCAGCAAACGACAGAGGCAGACCTCGGATCCTGAGCAGAGGCATATCGCGACGGCGCCAGAGAAAGTACATTCCGCCCGCCAGTATAAAGGTCCAGGCGAGGGCAAAGACGATCCAGAAGATGCCCAGGGCATCGAGCCGCGCCTCAGGCTTTGGGGTCCCCGACTCGGCCATTGTTGCTGTCTGTCTGATCCTGTTTGTTTGATGTGGAGAGAGTAAGAAAACGTGGGACGGGATGAAATATTGAGGGGGAATGGGAACAAGTTAATGAACGTGGTTTTGAAAGGAATGTGTGGTCTCCGCCAACAGAAAAGGGAAGCGGAGATGACGAGTTATTATGTATTGGATGGGAAGTGTCTGAGTGGGAGTGGAAGAAGAGCAAACAACTACTCTCTCAACCCCTGCCCTGGACTCCAGCTCGGGAGGAAGTACGCTAGCTTCGAGTGAATCTGGCTCCCGATCGTGTTGATCCTGGCCTCTTGTGAAGTAGGGCTGCCTCTAGCCTTGGCTTCTTACCCTTGTCTTCCGATATGTCAACCCGCCAGTCCGGGAGAGAAAGCTGCTTGGAGGGGGGAAGGGGACGGGCCACCATCACAATTGAGATATCGGACCAAGGCCCCAGCTCCCCATCACCAAGTTGGCAAGCATTCGAACGCTCAGACGGGGATCGTGCAGCACCCCTTACCGAAAAGGCCAAGCAGTTTGTGCAAGGATAAGCCGTTATTCTGTCTAGCACACCCCCTACGTAAATGCAGATCGTCGCAATAGCTCGGCAGAGCCGTATTTGCTTCTTGCTCAAGAGCTCTCTCAAGGGCGGCAGGGGAAAGTGGCTGAGACAACAGGGCAAGGATCAGCGGCGCAACCCACGCGCCCACGGCCAACCACGGGTGCCTTTTACAAGCTGTGAGGGATCAGCGCCTCCCCGGTTGCCCTGAAGACCAGGGAAGAAAAAAAAAAAAAAAAGAGCCCTTGCTTTTGGGGGAGAGGAGATTGTGCCCAGCCAAACTCTGTCAAGCCACGTAGAGACAGGCGGAGCGTTTTCCTGTGTGTCTTTCCTCTTGTGTTTTTTCTTTTGCTGGGTCTTGGCCTTTGTGTTCAGGCGCCCATGACGAATAATGACTGCTCCGTGGCGCCAGGTGATTCCTCTTGACCGTTGTGATGAAGGACGAACAGATGCAGGCCATTTGGTGAATACGGCCGAGACACGGGACGTCGCGAGAAAAGTCAGTGAGTTTGTATTACCGCAACACACGAGAGCTATTCAATTCTCTGAGAATTTGAACAGAGTTTGTTAGTTGTCTCTCCTTTGGGCGCATCTCGAAACCGCCTTCTTTTCCTTCCCCCCTTCTTCCAACGCCCGTTGAACGTGTCTCGAGCTGTCACAGACCCAAAGTCAGTTTTTCTCCACGCGATAGACAGATTCTTGGTGAGTCTAGAGGGTTTCTGTTGACTCAAGCCCCAGCCTTCTACGCGTGCGTGTTTTGCCTCCCTTGCAGTTATTCCTGCGGTGCCATCACCCTCCCTTACACAGCGTAGAGCACGAGGCCAGAACCCCCAGCCAGCCAGAGGAGGCGTCTTCCTTGCAAGAGGCGGGCTGAGATGGGCATGGTCTCCACTTGTGATGATCGTCACGTCCAACCAAGTGTTTCCCTCCACCGTTTGGTTCCTGGTGCTGGTGCTGCCGCTGGTGCTGCCGTGAAAGCTTGCTTGCGGCAGTGAGATTCCACATGGACATGGGTGTTTTACTGGGCAAGGTAAGGTCCACCATCCCCAGCAAAACGGAGAATTATTCGTTTTTTTCCCGCTGTCTTCCCTGCCTCCCCCCCCTCGGTTCTTGGGGATCGCTCAATTAATCTCATCCCTTCTATCGGTGTCACGCTGAAAAGAAGAAAGGAAAATATGAGAGGTCGTCGCCAATCTTTTCGGGTTGCATTGAAGCCGGCGCTTTCCCCCACGCGCCCGCGATAAACGAAGACGTGAAAGGGACGATCTTTCTGAATTTGTTGGTGATGGGTTTAATGCTCTGGCCCACTGTTCATTCACATTCACACACCCTGAGCTACCGCTGGGCCGAGAATGCCGTGAATTGGATTGTGACTTGACAAAGAGAGCACGTTTGTCCTCTTCCGTAGACCATGAGGCGTCTTCTCGAGACAATGGCACTGAGCGAGGCTTGGCTTGGCCTTTGCTTGGTCTTCTCAGCCCTAGCCTCTCTCTAACGGAACCTGTTGGGAGCGATGCCGGGGGCTTGTGAGGCGTTTTTGGGGGCACATCATCAGGCCCAATCGACCTTGTTGACTAGCACGAGGACAATATCTTGCACCCGAGACGATCTCAATGTGCCAAACGAGATAGCCCCGGAGGCCTAGATCTTTTTTATTCTCCTTGGTCAAATTGCCAAAGCGCCTACCAAATGAGGGCCAAGCACCCGGTCGGCGAACTGGTAGACCGTAGCGAGCGCTGATCAACAGGATACTGTCGTCATGGTCTCGTCGTTGCTCGCCTAACCGATCTCTATCGAGCGTCCCAAGTCGCTGGATCAGTTTCCTGGCGCAAAACTCTGATAGAGGCTTTGACCTCTGTGCCTTGTGCCTGTCTCTGATAGAAGAAGCTTTTGGCTGATGTGAGCGAGGCGTTTAAAACGGTCCAAGCTGCAATGTCTTCGGGTAAGCACGCGGCCTGTGCTGCATTTTTGCCTTCTGTCTCTTTCTCTTTTCTCAATGGTGAATCAATAATGGCTTGTTTCTCTCTTGTTTCGTCACAATGGCGAGATGTTTCGACCGCTTGAGCTCTCTTCCCCGCTAAACCTAGGTGCCCGTTCCCGCCTTGACCACCTTTTTCTCAGCTCGAACCGAACCTCGGCGTGTTCACGTCGTCTTCTGACAAGTTGACGAGTCCCTTTGTGAGCTGTCAGGAGATTGCGTTGTGGGGGATGATCGGCATTTAAGAGCCGGGGGGTTCTGGTCCCGCGTCCAGGCACACAAGGGTCTAACTGCGGGTTTGAAATGACGCAGCATTGGCAGGTGAGAAGTAGGGCCGACAAGAAGACCCCAATACAGCAAGGTTAGGTTCTTTTAACATGATCATCACAAACGGGTTCACATATGCCGAAAGGTGTCGGCCCGCTCTTGAACGACAGGCACAACGTGGGCCTTTGACAAGTCTAGAATGGGGAAATGGAAATGCCATCTCTGGTTGCCAAGAGTCCAAGGGACTTGAGTCTTCCCGCTAGCCTAGACTGAATAGTAATCCACTGCCTTCTCTGTCTGCCGGCCGGACGGCACATGGGTTGTCTCAACCCGCCGCCTTTTCTTCAGCAGAGCAACAGAGTCAAAACTGTCAAACTCACTGAAACATGTTGGACAGCTTCTTCACCGGCCATGCACGTGCATCTCGAAACTTCTCCACGACGCCCCGTAGGGCTCGACGCTCATAGTGGTCCGTGAAAAAGTCGCCGTACAGCTCCATGCCGAACGCCGCGTGGACGAGCGCCGGTGGGCAAGCCGGATGGCACAGACTGATGCCGCACAGGTCCAGGATCATTTGGCGCACCTCGTTCTCAATCTCCCTCCATCGTGCGCGTGAGGTCGAGTGGCCTCTTTGTGACGTCAGCTTGTTGACTCAAAAAAGAAATGCCGAATAACTCACCCGAGGAACGGGTTCTCGGCCATGAGAACCATCTTGGCAATTATACACAGTTGCATGCTCGTCACCTCCAATGCGGAAGCGTACCAGATTGTCGGAAATATCTCCCCGTTGGACCTGTCAGCTGGACGCACGAAATAAGGCTGGTACTCTTGTAGCGCCTCTTCCTCAAGCACCTCGCCCTGTTTCTGAAGTCGCACTACACCATCTGTCAGCTAAGCTCTTTTCAAGGTCAACATGGTCAACTCACGCCATTCTTGCTCGGATCCGTCAGCCCAGCGCCACTTGGCCACCTGGGCCGTGTGTAGTACGATCTTGTTCGCTCTCGACGCCCCTCGACCATACTCTGGGTCTAGAATCATCTTTGGTGGGTGTCGTTTGGTGAATGAGTGATACAGTTCCTGGCGTACAGCCATCCAGTACGCGGCCTGAATTAACGACCGTCGTCCAAAGAGTGTCTGTGATGGCGGGCTTCTAAGGACCGCGTCGATGATTGCCAGAAAGTTCACCTGCTCTTTCGAGCGCGGACCCTCGTTCTCATCCACCTGACTATCGCTCCGTGCCTCTTCCTCTTCATCGTCAATTTCCTCTAGCTGCCGTAAAATCACCGCCGTCGCTAGGATGCATTCGAGACGATCGTCGTCTTGGATGACGTGAAAGTCTCGCAATGCTGGTATACACTTGAGCGTGTACTCAACCGCGTCATGAGGTGTTAGCTTCGGAAGCAGTTGACCTTGATACAAGATGCCACGTGCTGTCCTGTATTTCGGTAACCGAGTCAAATGCCGAGCTGCCAATGCAAATATCGCGTGGAGCAAGAAAGGGTGTTGGCGTGCTCGGATCGGCACCACCAACTGAAAGTGCCTTCTCTCATCGCAGAGGTCAAACTAGTGTCATTTAGCCAAGTTTTCAATGTAATTTCAATGCTAGAAGCGCACCCAGTGTGATAACTCTTCCACAAAGTAGCGTAATAAGCACGCTTCTTGAGGATCCTTGAGCGGAAATGTGGTTGATTCTCCCGGCGCATGGAATGGCTGAGAGTGTGGTGAAATGGCATTGCTATTCCCTCGATGGTGAGACTGACCGTAGGAAGGTGAAGGGTGGTCGGGGTTTGAGAGATATCCGCTTGAAACGCTGGTCAAGTCGGGGGGCGAGCGTCCGGTTCCAGGCTGCCAAGAGGGTGGTGTTTGGTAGCTAGGGGAGCCACCAGCTTGGTTTTGTGAATCGATAGAACGGTTAGAATGAGACATGGGGAAAGAATGGCTACTTTTCAGAGAAGGTAGCTCATTGAATCCCGGTTCTCTCGGTCCAGAGGTTGTTTCCATCACATCCGTCCCTGTTGAGGCAGACCCAGGATGACCATCGATTTGATCCCCTTGTGAGTTGACGCAGACTGTTTCATATCTGAGTAGGTTTCTGGCTTCAAAATTCTGCATAGACCTACACTCTTTAATCTCCCCGCTCACCCAAGTCTGGTTCGTGTTGAACGGTGCCATCGACGCATTCCGGAAAACCGTCTTTTTGGCAGGACGGGCGCAAGGGAGATTCTTTGCTTGACACCGATTACATCTTGGCTTTGCTTCGTCGCCTAGGTTTGATATGTTCAGTCAGTCTCGAAGGAAACAGGATGAAGCTCAAGATCCAGATGGTGATACGTACACTTGACATGCTTCTCTATGAGGTCCGTCAGCGCAAGCCACGGCTTCACATGCACCAGGCCACCTCACCTTTACACTGGAGACATGGTCTTTTAGCTACTGGCATGGTTTCCTACGACTCCCCAAGATGTCGGAAACGCAAAGAGTAGGTAATCGAGGGTTTGTCACTGGCTCCCCCCGCCACAGAGATTATCCACCTCTCACGGTTCATCAGGCATGCGTTGCTTTTGCCATCACGTGAGGGGTTTCGCTGTTCTCTCCGAGGTGTTGCAGCTACCCTATACCATGCCAAGATGTGGCCAGTTTTACTCACCCCAGCGTAATTAGACCTATATCGAGCTTGAACAGAGAGTTATTTCATGAGAATGATTAAATACAGGTGTTCTTAATGCAGGAAATACCTAACATGCAAGCACTGTGTCACAAAGATCTCTGTTTCACTTAGCGCATCGCATTTAGCGTCAAGATCCATCAACATGTCAGCCTCATGCTTCACCACCTGCATACCGCAGCTCAAATCGAACCATTTCTACATCTCCCCAGCCTAAGAACCTTGCAAAAACGGAGCCATGTCAAGACAAACGAGATCCACCGCGAAAAGGTTAACTCGTATACGCGCAACCACTCCCGCGACGCGTGTGCCCGATCAGGAAAGCCGACTCTTTGACGACGTGAACGCGTGGGAGACTTGGCTTGATGAGAATCACAACATCAACTCGGGGCTTTGGCTTAGACTTGCCAAGAAGGATTCTGGTGTATCTTCTGTCACCTATGATGAGGCACTCGATATCGCCTTGTGTTTTGGATGGATCGATGGCCAGAGAAAGGCACTCGACGCGCAGCACTTCATTCAGCGATTCACACCGCGTCGCAAGGGGAGTCTCTGGTCGAAGCGCAACGTCAACAAGGTCGCGCCTCTCATAGAATCAGGAAAGATGCGACCGTCAGGCCAGGCCGAGATCGACGCGGCTCAAGCCGACGGGAGATGGGAACGGGCGTACTCTGGATCCAGCAACATCGAGGTGCCCAAGGACTTCCAGGCAGCACTTGACGACAATAAGGCAGCTGGCGAGTTCTTCAAGACCATCAACAGATCGCAAAGGTACTCTTTCCTGTGGCGGCTGGAGACAGCCAAACGTCCCGAGACGAGGCAGAAGAAGATTGGGCAGTTTGTCACGCTACTGGCGAGTGGAAAGTGTCTATAGGTCTATCGTTGGATGTGGAGTTTCTGGGTGTATTACAAGGCTGTGGGATTAAATAGCATCTGTCTAGAGAACAAGCCGTGATTAGGTAGTTTTGGTCGTGTCTGGCAATGTACGTAATTGGAACGCGTATCAATAGTCGTCCTCGTCGTAGCCCCCTTCGCCCTCCCCGTCCGATTCATCTGCCATGCCGAACATGAAGGGGTTCCTCTCTCTCTCATCTTCGTCGTCATCCTCCTCGTCCTCACTATCCAAACCAGCAGTCCGGCTGCTTTTGTCGTCTTCGTCTTCTGAATTCTCTTCGTCGATGGGGTTCTCCTGTCGGTGTAGACGTAGTCGCTCGGCCAGAGACATGCGTGCTGGCGGTGCGTCTTCTTCGTCTTCATCCTCATCCTCCGACTCGTCTTCGTTTTCCTCATTCTCCTCATCCTCGCCGTCGCTCGATGCGTCGCTGTCGTCGGCGTTTTCATCTGGTTCTTGCTTGGGGGCGCCTCCATCCTCTTCATCTTCGTCATCATCATCGTCCAATACCACAGCTCGAGCTGAACGCTGGCTCCTCCCTTGGGACTGCACAGGTTCTTCATCCCCATCGTCCTCGGATTCATCGATCCGGTCAGTTCTTGCTCGTTTAGCTGGCTGCACATCTTCATCTGACTCGTCATCAGAATCCGACACGACCCGCCGCTTGCGTCCTCTGGGTACTGGCTCGGTTTCGGGTTCCTCAGGATCAGGTTCTGGGCTGGAGAAGTGTGCTCCTGAGCCGTCATCTGATGCTGCATCCAGGTCGACGCGAGAAGGTTCAGGAGATCCCTCGTCAAGGGAAATTCCTTCCTCGTCTGAATCTTCGTAGGTTTCCACAATTTCGTTGTCATCGATGCCATCGCTTTCATACTCATCCAAGTCAGTCCCGGATTCATCACCACCGTCTTCGTCTTCTGACTGTTCGTCTGAGTCCTCACTGTCGCTGTCGTCGGGGTTGATACCAAGGGTTTGTAGCATCTCAAATCGTCGTAGGCCACGTTCAAATTCAAAAACAACCATCGGCCATGCCTTGACGCCTTTTCGAAGCAAGAGACCGTCCAATGGCTCGGGCAGGTTATCCAAATCTTCATCTCGTTGCATCTGGAACTTGGCGAAATCGGCATGGTTGCGCAGATCAGGCCAGCAGTATAGCCACTGTAGGTTCTCTCCCAAGCCAGGCTGTCGCTCAAAGGTCTGAGTGTGGTAGCGATTGATGAGGTCAGAAGTGCACCAAGCCATCCTGGATTTCCGACAATCTGCAAATGATTGGCACACAAAGAATGACTCTAGCTGGTCGAATTTGACCAAAAAATTGGAGACGGCTGTTCCATCTATGTGATCAAGGGACCTCCAACCGCTGAGGGCGAGATTTTTGATTTCACTGCCAAACTCTGGGAGGTGGAAGACGTGATTGCCTTCTGGGCTGCCAAGTCCGTTTATCAGGATGACATCGGAATCCCGATTGAAACGAACAACTGCATCTCCTGCTCCGGCATCCATGCTGAGAGAATGGGGAAACGCGTTGGTGGCCATGGCGCGTGATTCGTGGTGGACTGCAAGGACAGTTCGGAGGGTCCTGGTTTGATCATCGAGTGCGAGGCCATCGCGCACAGTCCAGACGAATGCGCTGGCTGCATCGGGATGTCTAGCGGTTCCATACGAGATGTTGAAGTCGAGAACACGATGTCGCGCGCGTAGCTCTGGACAGAAAAGTTCCCAGATGCGTTGGCGTAGTTCGATTGGTAGGCGACAAAATTGCGGGAAATAAGCTTTTGTCGAGCTTGAAACGCCTCGATCTAGCTCATCTTCGTCAGAGGACTCCTCGCTGGACTCGTCTTCACTGCCCTCAGCGGCCATTGTGTCGAGTAGGCCGCCGCCATCCGAGTCATCGGAGCTGCCATCATCGGAGTTGTCATCGGAATTTTCATCAGAATTGTCATCATCGGATTCATTTTCGCTCAACTCCTGATCGCTCGGTCTCTCGTCGCCGTCGACATGATGATCCGAGCTTTCATCGTCGATGGGAGATTTGGCCATTTTGTTGAGTGCGCTGTGAAGAACCCCAGGCGCGTCAAGCCACGCGTGGAAAAGTTGCGATGCTGAGGTTCGCCTGGGTCAGATCACGTGATGAAGGCTTGAAATTCACGTGATTTTGCGAGATGAATGCAGGGAGGAGATGGCAGCCTCATCAGGCATTCATTCACTGAATCAGCGTCTCCATCTCGTCGCATCGTTTCTTCATCTTGGTCCATCGCCTCCTCAACTTTCGCATCATGCACATTCGAAAACCCATCTGATTCATACGTCAACATGGAATTTCGGCATTTCGTCTTCTCCCGAAGACCCATTGTTTGAGGAGGTCCTGACTAATCTGTTAGCGATCCATCCCTGCATGCTCGCTCATCGGCTCAAGCTTTGTCATGCATCCACCGCCCGAATAGCTTCGCGCTATCCCCCCGCGTCGGCCGCCTCTGATTCGATCCATCCCGTTAAGGCTGAATCTTGACCGGTCTTGGCATTCACCGACGCGCCGAAGCACAGCAAGTTGATGGTGGCAGACGCAGCCAAGGTTCAGATTGGTAAGGCCCTGTAATCAGGCCTGTAGGCATGCAGCGCGCTACGCTACGCACTGCACCAGCCGAGGGCGCCGGTGCAATCATCACCATCGTGTCATGGAGCTTGATGGAGGTATAAAAAAGGATCGCCAGCTCCTTGAGTAGCTGTTGTATCTAGCATCATTAAATACCTACTCCAGCATCTTCAATCGCATCTATTCCATATCCTTTCAACCGCAATCATGTCCAAGATCCTCACTGTTTTTGGCGCCACTGGCAACCAGGGCGGTTCAGTTGTTCGAGCCATCCTGAACGACCCCGCTCTCTCCAAGGAGTTCAAGATTCGTGGCATCACCCGCGATGTTTCCAAGCCAGCTGCAAAGGACCTCGCCTCCAAGGGTGTTGAGGTTGTCGCCGTGAGTGGTCAATTGCATTTCATCCAATTTACCATAATTCTAACTGATCGTTTAGGCCGACATGAACACTCTGGAGCAAGCTGCCCCCGCTGTCAAGGACGCCCACACTGTCTTCCTCGTGACAAACTACTGGGAGACTGAAAAGGGCAACGGAGAGATTGCCCAAGGCAAGGTTGTTGCCGACGCCTGCAAGGCTGCTGGTGTCAAGCACCTCATCTTCTCATCTCTTCTTGACACCAACAAGATCAGCGGAGGTCGCCTCACCCACATCAAGCACTTTGAGGGCAAGGCCGAGATTGAGGAGTATATCCGACAGATCAACATCCCCGCCACTTTCGTCCTCCCTGGATTCTTCATGTCCAACTTGTTTACTATGATCCGCAAGAACGAGGAGGGTGGCTACGCCTGGTCTCTTCCCGTCTCCGGCGACAAGGCTCAGGTGCCTCTGTTCAATGCTGGTGACGACAATGGCGAGTTGAACATGGTACGAAGAGTAGAGAATCCCATCTAACAACTTATAGGCAAGTTTGTCAAGGCTGCTATTAAGCACTTTCCTGACACCCTCAACAAGCGAATCTACGCTGCCACCGACTACTACACTCCCGATCGCATGATGTCCGAGTTCTCTGAGGTTCTCGGCAAGCCCGCCGTCTTCAACCAAGTTCCATCAGACGCCTTCAAGTCCTTCCTATCCCCTCATGTCGCCCAGGAGATGCTGGAGAACATGCTGCTGCTGGAGGATCCTGGCTACTACAACAAGGCGGACATCAAGGAGAGCGCTGGCCTTTTGGACGACAAGCCCACCACGTGGAAGGAGTTTGTCCAGAAGTACAAGTCCAAGTGGGAATAAACATGGGATCAACATAAACAAGTTAACTTTCATCTAATTAATTAAATAAATGCTATTATACGACGACATTGTGTACCTGGGTCACCAGTTGCCACCAACCATGGTCACTGCCATCTCAAGATAGCTGGGGAACATTCTGCTGTAAACTTCAAAACAGGGCTCCTTGATATGCACACATCAAACACAGTCTATGTCCAAACTGTTGTTTCCCCGTTGACAGGAAAATCAGCCCAGTTGTACTCAAAGACAGACCAAACTTGCTTCCTCTTTTCTTCCGTAAGTGCCCATTGCAAGTCGTACCTTGAAAACATTAGTTAGGGCGGTCAAGGTGTTGAGGTCTAACATACCAATACTGAGCAATGCTATGGGGATTCGTGGCCATCGCACGCCAGAAAACGAGGCGAGGGGTAAGACGGAAGTAGTGTAACTCTGGGTTGAAATCAGGTGCGATGTGTCCAATGTCGCTATCTTCTGTTGGATACTCGTCTATTCGAGGGTCAACGAGATCAATGAAGGCCGCCGCTATACGCCCTTCATCGTAACTCATCTTTCTTTTATCACAGGAATAGTTTTCGAGATCGGGACCCGTTATCACAACATTTCCTAGGCCATCATGCCATCGATAGGCGTACTGAAAGTATTTGCCATCGACCAGAGGTGTACCATACAAGGCCATGAGGCCGAGGGCGCTGGCATAGCCCTCTGAGATTGATGTTGTCGTGAGGTCGTTGAGATTGCAAAAGTTGTGCACTCCTCCAGCAAAGAGGGCCGCTTTCATTCTTGCCAAGTAATGGATAAAGTGTCCATACTCATGTCCCATGGTCGCTGGGATCTCAGACTGGCTGTCAGGGATGCTGATATATACCGGATCTGCTGCGGCATCCGAAAAGAAGGCACCGGAAGAAGGTGCTGGATACCAAATTTGGACCTGTGTCAGTTCACCTTCTCTGTTGGCGATCTCTTCCTTGACGTAGGATGAGAGGTATTCGTAGGCGTCAGCTACCCAGAGGGCGCGATTGTACTCGGTGTCCTCAAAATTGACTGTTACCTCAATAGTTTCGCCTGCTAGGACAATCCACTGTTGTTTTGCCAGACTCTTGCGAATCTCGCTCTGTACAAAGTCCTCCGTTTCATCCCGGCGGGTGCCGATGGTGTAATGCTCTCCCCGAAGAATGACGTAGAGAGTATTGGTAACAATCTTGTGGTTTTTTCCGATGCTGAAGGTAAAGCTTACCTCTCCGTTGACATCTGTGAAGGCTATCGAAGACCAAGGTCCGACTCTGTATCCTTCAGACTGGTCGAAGAGATCCGCATATGCTATGATTACGAGGTGGCGAAGTGGCATTGTCCGGCCCCAGCGGTCCGTGAATGTGAATTTGGCCTTGACATATGCCGGTACGATGTCGTCTCGGGCTTCGAGTGATTTCTTGTCATGTTTTGAGTCACATGAACAGGAGAAGGATGGAGAGTGCTCCGCGTACACGGTGACCGTGTGATATACTGTCTCGGTGACAGGCTCGCATTTCGAAGGTGAGTAGGAATGCGACTGGTGAATTGACTCTTGGATAGGGACAGCAGGCTTCTCGGGTATAGGGGTATAGCCGACTCCTGGGTTGGTACTGAGAACAGGGCTTGGAGGCACCGTCGACGGGATTACTACCGGAGATGGCGTAGTTGAAGACACGGAAGGAGTCGCGTCGTTCTTCTCTTTCGGCTCCATGTGGTCGACTGGGATATAAACTCCTGGCGTAGGTTTTGTATCAGCTATCGTAAAGTTGTCTATGCCCATCGGGACGATGGCCTTTCTCTGCTCCACGATCTCGTGGTTGATGTGATGAGCGTGTTCCGAGATATTGCGTCCTGACCACCACTCTTGTTCTCGGTTGTAGAAGAGAATGGCACCACCAGTCTCGACTGAATACCGGCCATTACTTCCATCGTCGACGTTGACCAGGATTAACAAATCTTGCCATCCTGTTGTAGAGATGCTGAATCGAAAGGTCTGCTCAAGCTCTGGGGTTGCGTTGATGACCTGAACAACTTCGCTATAGACCGTTGTGCGATTATAGCTCGTCTCATTTGCTGGATAATATGGAGACGTATAAAGGTCTAAGGAGAAGGAATCCAACTTTGATGCTACACGGTGGAAGGTGACGGGAACGCGGACATCGAGGACTCTCTCGTGCTCGTTGAGGAACTCTGGAATGGCGATGATCTGGCTCGCGATGATAGTGGCTCGCCAACCGACATTTGGCGCGGTTGCATGGACAGGAAGCATCCATACTAACCACGCCAAAAATGCCACGACATGCATCATTCTGGGGTGGTTGACAGTGATAGGGCGGATATTGAACAAGGACTGTCTGGGCCGGACTGACAGGGGAGAAATCGCACATTTAAACTTGGCAGGCTATTGTAAGCTTAAACTTATGTTTTTCCAGTGACATGTAGCTGACATGTCGACACTGCATGAAGAACAAGACGGATTGCCTAGCTGAGAGACGGAGTGAAGCCATCCCAAGCCGCTCACCGCTGGGCCACCACCATTGGCTAACAAGGGCACCTCCAAGCCAAGGTCAAGCACCTTAACGGAACAAGCCGCCAACTACGGGAGAATCTAGCACAGAAAAAGACATGCTTCAAGGGACTTCAGTGCATTTTGGGTCACAAGCCTCCGCCTTTTGTCGAGGCGCAATCCATCCCGCGCTGCTGGTGCCAAATAGGGCTGGTCTAGACCTTAGCTAGGGCGCCATGAAAACGGCGGAGTGAGGTGAATTCAGCCCTGTAGCCCCAACCCAGTGAGAATCAGCCCCCCTCAATGGCTGCTTTGGAAGGAGCCGGCATTCAGCGCGACAGGATGGAGAGCCAAGCCGGCAAATGAGATGCGCGGGGAATGACGTTGGGCACATGGGCTTGCTCGGCAGGAGTAAATCCCGAAGCCTCTCTTGGGAGGATATGAACCTGAAAGATCCTTGAGACGTAATGAGAACCTCAGATTCGGGATGAAGGATCCTGTGTCGCCATGTTTGGGACTCGGGTCAAGCCTCTCCTCACTGCGCATATCAAAATATTTTTAGCAGTCTGGAACATGCTCGACCAAATATTTCTGCAGGACCTATGGCCTACTAGGCTTGGAAAAGCTCATGGGCTGCTGGGCTTTACATAGAATATTGGTGGAATTAAGCAAGTAAGTGTCCCCTCAGTGGCTCGACGGCTGATGCCTATCTCAGTCCCCCAGCCAACAAAATCTCCTGTCCCGTCATATATCCCGTCTTTGCCATCCTTGTCTCATGTCAGCTGTGGAATTTAGCGGTTGGGTCGAGTTCTTACATTGTCACAACGTTTGCGACCTCTTCTGGAACTCCCAGACGGTGTACGGGGATGCTAGCTGCGATGGCCAGTCCTGGATCTTCTTCTCTTAATGCCTCAAGATCAGTGTTCTTCTCCCATGTCCTACACCGAAAGTCAGTAAAATTCTGTTCATCGATGAGAAAATCCGTACTGCGACTTGGGAGTTGGTATCATGCCCGTGGATCCAATCAAGGCGGGAAGAACCTGGAGTTGGAGGCTTAGCAGACTGTCAGAGCTGATGATATGCAAGTGCCTTACGATATTGACGGTTACTCCCTCTGGCGCAAGCACCGTAGCAAGGTTTAGACCCATCGAACTGTCGATAGTTAGCCGTATTCTGCTTAGATATGGAAAAGCTGACCTGAGAGCTCCCTTTGTAGCTGCATAGTGGCATCCATTGATACCACCTCCTCGACTAGCAATGCTTCCAACGAGGATGACGCGGCCCCAGCCTTGGGAGCGCATGCCCGGGAGACATGCCTTGGTGACCACAAACTGGCTCCGAGCGTTCACCTCCATCACTTCGTCCCAGTTGTCCTCCTCGATATTTTGGACATCCCGGATACGTTTTCCAACGCCAGCATTGGCAACAAGGATAGACACTGCGGAGTGCCTTCCAGTCACTTCACCATGGTTCAACACATTAGGAACAAGCTCCCTCGTGGCATCACGGTTAGAGAGGTCTGCGGCAACACAGAAGAATCGCTGCTCTGGAAACGAAGCCTGAAGCTCAGAGGCCAGAGTCTGGGCCTTCTCCTGCACATCGGGGGTGGCTTGTCAGCCCGGGTCTCGAACCAGGGATATCGGCCGAGCCAAGACACTTACTTGACTCGAAGAATAGTGCAAAGCTACGTCGCAGCCCTCGGCAGCCAGGGCCCTAGCACATGCAGAGCCGATACCTCCAATGTGTGGATGTCAGCTGGGGGGAGGGTCCTACACAAACTTGACTGCATCGAGAGGGAGGGGTAATACCTTGCGCCCGTTACGAGGGCCAGACGACCCTGAACTCGATTATCAACAGGCTTGATGTGATATGTCGTCATGGTGAACAGCCGTGAGATGTTGGGTTGTGAAAAGCGGACATGTACTACCGAGATGAGAGCCCGGATAAGAAGAAGCAGATGATGCACGAGGACAGTGTCAAAGCAACGACAGAGTGCGGGGTATTCTCGTCCGAAACGCCGATCCGCCGAAGCTATCCCCGGATTCCCCGCTAATAGCAAGGATCTGGAGAGTTTACTGAGACGACATGTTGCACAGCCACGATGGGAATGAACCATCTGGACAGATTGGGGTCATGGCACATGGCTTTTGAGATGTTGGATCGGGTGAAGCAGTGTGTTTTCTCGCTGTCTCCTGGATATGTCTTCCGAGTTTCGGCTATGCTGCTTCAACTTGATGATTCTGATGGCCAGAGAAGATAGATTAGAGATACCACTCTATGAAACACCTATCTACTTAGCATGCTAAGAGAGTTTGACCGATGATACCTGTTTGTGGAGTAGACAGTCCGGGGAAATTAAGCTTAATTCTGGATAGCATCACGAACTAACGACGTCTAAGCATGCCTATAGGGACCGAACGATGACAATCATAGCCTCGCAAATGGACAAGATCTATGTCGTCGTAGTCTCGAATCCCTGTGCCCGCGTCCGAACATTCCCGATCTCACAGCCCTGACAATCATTAAGATGCCGAGATGTCTGCGTAGGGTCTGCGTGCCCTCTCGATAGCGAGCCACTCAAGAGGTTGGTTTTCGGCGAGACAATACGCAAAAGAACCGGGATCCAGGCGGTTAGGTAACGAAATCCATTGCCAAGAATCTGACGATGGTGCAGTCTGGGGTCCAAAGTGTCCACTATATTCCTGCCATGCGACGGTAACATGCGTGGATTAAAAATCCCTCGTCGGAATAGAAGAGACAGGGTCGTATTTTGGGTCCCTTTTCCGTATGTGCCAGCCTCTGTGATCGAACGTTTCCGCAAATGAAACCGAGGGGGGGCAACTCGGAGGGTATTTCTGTCTACCGAGCGACGATCAAATTGTTGATGGTGGCACAAACGCTGCTTAGCTGCGTAACAGTAGTTTTTAGCGAGTTAACTGCCGCTGCTTAATTCTGACTCAATCTTGCCTCGGCATCCATTATCCACGTTTTAATGGTCTACGCGCGCAGATCTTTGTCCTCTTCGGGGTCGTCTACACCGAAGTTTGGATATCCCCCGCCGTGTACCCTGATCCCAGCCTGACGAGTCATGACCCTCTCGCGACCAACATCTGACTTGGCGTAAGGAATACTCATTCGAGGTTTGTATTATGTATTTTGATCGTGACGATGTTGTATGAGTTATTAAGTCGACGTCTGACTTGTGTTACTCTGGCCGATAAAATGGCCACCATTCTTTACACAAGGTGCGATATAATACGTAGTTGCCGCCTCGCAAAGCCGCTGATCCCAACCCTTATTCTTGGCAGATCCACCAATGCGCTGATGATTACAGGTGTTACGCCGAGAACGCAACACCATCCCACCTTGTCTAGAGGTCACGGATCTCCAAGTCCAGTCCCCAACTTCCCCGTGGGGAACCAGACCGGGGCGTGACGGTTGTTGATCATGGCCGTTTCAACTTGCATGGGTGGGCTTGAACCTTGTAGACCTTGTGATGTCGTCGATGACTAGAAAAAGGGACCGTCTCCCCCTCGTTGTGAAAGAGGACAACAAGCATTGCTACACGTATTGCATCTTACACTCTTATCAACAACGGTCTTAACCATCTTTCTACTTCTTCTCTATTCAATAAATGGGCTTCAATACTCATGCGTCGGGCACCAATGATCCGCCTGCAGTGCGGAACTGGCGTATCCATCTGATCGCCTTGGTGGCCAGCATGTCTGCGCTCGCCAGTGAGTCTATGACAGCATGATCCCCTGCGACGTGTAAAGGCTGACCTTTTTCAAAGTGGGATACGACACCGCAGTGATTGGAGGCACAATGGCTCTCGAATCCTTTATCCGAGACTTTGGACTCGACACGGCCGAAAAGACGGAGCGTGATACGCTCCAGGGCAACATTGTGTCGACCTTTCAAGCCGGTTGCTTCTTCGGTGCTCTTCTCACTTTCCCCATCGCTGAGAAATATGGTCGCAAAAAGACCATAATCGGTGCAGCTTTGGTCTTCTTGCTCGGCGGTACGCTCATGACGGCTGCCAATGGTAAAATGAGCATGGTGGTTGGTGGCCGAGCCGTGGCTGGACTCGGTATCGGAGCCTCCTCTCTGACTGTGCCTGTCTACATCGCCGAAACTGCTGTGAGTTGATTCTTGTCCTTGAAAAGCTCCTAGTCTGACATTTATAGCCACCATCGATTCGTGGTCGACTGGTTGGAATCTTTGAAATTGCCTCACAAGGTGGTGGCATGCTTGGCTTCTGGATCAACTATGCTACAGATCGTACCATCGATGTCAACTCTAAGACTCAGTGGATCATCCCTCTTGCTCTGCAGCTTGCTCCGGGTTTGGGACTCGCCATCGGAATGACCTGGTGTCCTGAGTCTCCTCGATGGCTTGCACGTGGTGATCAGTTTGAGGCCGCCGAGAAGGTTCTCACCATGATTCGAGGACTCCCATCTGAGCACGAGTATATCCGTCATGAGATGGGCGAGATCAGAGCTCAGGTCGAGGAGAGAAGTACTAACAAAATGAGCAAGAAGGATCAGTTCAAGAAGCTGTTCCAGAAGGGCGTCCGCAATCGCATGGGTATTGGCATGGCCCTCATGTTCCTGCAGAGCTTCACTGGTGTCAACATTATCACGTACTACGCTCCCAGAATTTTTGAGAGTCTCGGAGTTCCAGGCACGTCGTTGAAGTTGTTCTCGACCGGCTTCTATGGAATCGCCAAGACGCTTGGCATGTTCCTCTTCACCTTCTGGGTGGTTGAAAAGGTTGGCCGGCGTAAAGGCTTGATCTGGGGCGCCGCGCTTGGCTGCATCCCCATGTGGTATATCGGAGGCTATGTAATGAGGGCTGACCCGGCAGCCGCCGCCGCCGCCGGGGTTATCAACCGCGATGGCTGGGGATACCTGGCCATTGTGTGCGTCTACATCAACGCCGTTATCATCTGCGCGACTTGGCAGGGCATCACCTGGACGTATGCATCTGAGATCTTCCCGCTAGACATCCGCATGCTGTGTGTGGCTGTCACCACGGCCGATACCTGGTTGGGATCGTTCATCATTGCTCGATCGACGCCGTATATGATTTCTGATCTTGGATACGGAGCCTACTTTTTCTTCAGCGCCATCTTGGTGTGTATGGGTATCTGGTCCGTTTTCTTTGTCCCAGAAACGAAAGGTTGGTTTACCCTATTGCAACAACAAGTATATATGTACTGACGATCTCTAGGTATATCTCTCGAAGAGATGGATGCCCTCTTCATGAAGCCAGTCTACAAGACGGTATGGGCACAAATACGAGGGAGAGAGGTGCTGGCCGCTGATCGCCCCGACTCTCCGTTCGATGATGACGAGAAGGCAAAGGAGCTCCGAATACCGTAAACATTCGGGCCCCAAGATGGATTCTCTCTTTAGACTACATACCACTGAGGGCTATTAGCAGGCACTTCCATGCAAGTCCGATCGATTTAGCTATTCTAGGGTAATAGACTTGAGCATTTTCCATCATTCCAATGATTCCAGAAGCATCAAATCGAGCCTTAAATTAAGGTCCATTTTAGAGCTGCCACCCACACCACAACACTTTAGGTGCTTATCGCAGACCCATGTCGCCCAGCCAAGGGACTTTTGTTTTGGTGTGGGAGGGGGGAAGGATTCTAGCAGGGGTACAAAGTAAGCAGGAGATTATTGAAGCAGGGGCTAACTGATTGTTTATCGATAGCGATGATCTCGTTATTTCATCAGTCTTTTCTGCTTCTTCAAAATAAGCTCTCCCGACCGTGTGGTCACTATCCAGGATGGCAAGGTCAGTCTTTTTGCTGACCGGGCCTTTTCCCCGCAAGCTTTTCCCAGGCGATCCGATGGTTGTAGCCAAGCTTGGTAACTATTAGTAATAGTGTTTATCTCTTGCCAACGGTCGAGCGTCGCCAAGAAACGCAACCCCATGTTCGCCAAGAGTCCTAGCAATCACCGTGGTTCCATTGGCTCCCTGGCCGGCCGAAAAGCCATGGTCCGACCACGATGGGAATGACCGCACTGTTTTCCCGTTTAGACCTTTTTGTTGTCTCTTCTTTTATTGCCAAGAAATTGGTGTCGTGATCCACTAGGGGCCAACAAGAGAGACAAACGCCGGGTCCTTGTGACGAGTCGAGTCGATTCTCGAGGCCAAGAGATTGCCAGCGGCAAAGGCCTTTTGTGAGCTTGTCTGAACGAAGTCTGGAACAAGGTCTCCCTTTGTTTGCCGCTGCATCTCACATGCGCCCGGGCGCCTTCACCCGAGACCATGGACCACCTGTTTCCGACCGTCCGTGTCTCATCATGCTTCGGAGGTGGTACAGCATGGCACGTCCTTTGTCCCCCGTCTCCACTGTAGTCCACTGTAGAAGAAGGATTCCACCGGCACTTGGCTCCTTGTACAATAGCAAGCAAGCATCGTGGACTGACCTGACGATGCTTCCATTATCTGTTCCCACTCGTATCCATAACGACCCGCTATCCCCAGATCCGCAATGCATGGTCCTTATCTTGACACGGACGGGTAGGCACCCAAAGCGTCAGCGGTAATCTTGATGGGGCGCGATAGAACAGAGCGACAACATCGAAAGGAAAGGACCTGCGGCTGAGAGAGCCGAGGGATAGCGTGACAAGTGCATCGTATACGGTTTGCACCGGGATTAGAGCTCGTCATGAAACTCCTTGTCGTCGCATTCGTGATTCTCGAAGCTGTCGCCGAGGGGTCGAGATGGCACCCAAGACTTCATCTCCTTCCATCTTGAGCCTCGACCCATGTCATCGGGTCGCGATAACCTCTGTGGATTTGTGGAGGCGATATTTGGGGTAATGACAGGTTAAACTGAGAGAAGAAGGAGGAAAACCGTTTGGAGAGTGAGCATCGCCACGATGAGGACCAAAGAAGAAGCAGAAGCACCACCGTACAGAACTGTGCCTCTCCGCGTCCCCCCCCTCCTCTCCGACGGTGATTAAGCTTGTTGGTTAGCTCTCTTCTCGGATTGGCTCCGAAGGCGCCACCAAATAAGCCCAAAGAACGTTGGTCCATCCACCAGGACCAGGGCAGAGGCTTGGCTGCTGCTCGCCAAGTCGGACCCCAATCCGTGATCGATCTTTACACCTTCCCTTCTTAGTAGAAGCCCCGTCGCAGTAGAGACCACCAGGAAGGTCACGCGTCGAGGCGAGATAGCCAGCGATCATATCTAGACCTTGGGCTTGGCCAAGATGGCACACAGCTCACTCTACCAAGTGCGGGGACCCTAGCCCGAGCTGGCCAACCATGTACCTGGAGACGGGTAGGGGATAACGGCACTAGCCCATGAACACTGGTCTTGTGTGTGTGTGTGTGTGTGTGTGTGTGGGCGGATGTGCGACAGCGCTTCCGCTGCCATCGCGTACGAGGCGTCCAGACGTTGCTCCGGGGCGTTTTGCTACTCAATACAATCGCCGACTACTACGTAAGAGCAATCATCATACGTGGTTCGTTTCTGTGCTCTTCATTGCACTTGGATGACCGTGACACAGAGGGCAAGATTTGCTCCCTGGCCGATCCCTGACTCGGGGTAGCACCAACCAGTCACACACACGCACCCAACCCCCTTTCAGCTGCGAGCCTCAATAGAAGCTTCGGTACCCCGGGGGCCAAATGCTTGGAACCTTTTGACATCCCTATCTCGTCTGATACGGCTGGTGCATATCCATTCTTGGCATTCACATGGTGCTACCACATACCCAAGACCCCCCTACGGGCTCGGGATCGCCTTTGATCCTCCTCCTGCCCTTTTTGCAATGGGCTGCCGGTTGCTCCGTCGTACAGATTCTCACCCTCTGTAGCTCCGTTAGATAAAGTGTCCCGTCCCGCCCGCGTTGGCTGCTGATCATCCCCCTCAGTCTGTGTCAGGTCCCCTCTCTTAAAGACCCCTCAGAGTTCGACGCTGAGAGTCTTTTGCCTTTGTTTTCACCATCCTTGTTACACACTCAAGCTTTTAATTCTTTACTGAATAAGTCTTTTCGCCATGACATCCAAGGACGCCGAGCTCGACGTGGGCCCGGTGACGCCCCCTCTCGGCAATGACCCTGAGAAGGCCGGCACCAGCGACGAGATCCCCGATGACTTCCGTGAGAAGGATTTCATGACCCGAAATGGTCTCAACCTGAGGTCTTTCCAGCGTCGTAAGTTTAATCGTCAATGTAGCCTGACTCCCCTTACTGAACGCGACCTCTAGGTGACTATGGCACTGGTGCTGTCGAGCTCGATCGCTCCATGAAGAAGCGCCATCTTCACATGATTGCCATCGGTGGTTCCATCGGTGCTGGTTTCTTCGTCGGTTCTGGTAGTGCCTTCACCAAGGGTGGCCCTGCCTCTGTCTTCCTCTGCTTCACTATCGCTGGTGTCATGATCTTCAACGTCGTGCACGCTCTTGGTGAACTCGCTGTCATGTATCCCGTCTCTGGTGGTTTCTACACGTACTCTACTCGCTTCATTGATCCTTCCTGGGGTTTCGCCATGGGTTGGAACTACGTGAGTTACCCTCGACTGCATAGAGCTGGACGCTTTGTTAACTGGTCCTAGGTCTTCCAATGGGTCATTGTCTTACCGCTTGAGTTAACTGTCGTCTCATTCACGGTTCAATGGTGGAATAAGGACATCAACGAAGCCGTATGGATCACTGTGTTCTGGCTCGTCATCGTCGTCGTCAATATCTTCGGAACGCTAGGCTACGCCGAAGAGGAGTTCTGGAGCTCTTGCTTTAAGCTGGCTGCTATCGTCATCTTCATGATCGTCGCCGTGATCCTGATCTGCGGCGGTGGCCCATCCAACGGCAAGTTTGACGAGTATCAGGGTGCCAAGTTGTGGTATGATCCAGGCGCATTCCAGAACGGCTTCCGTGGCTTCTGCGGTGTCTTCGTCACTGCTGCCTTCTCGTTCTCTGGTACTGAGCTGGTTGGTCTTGCTGCCGCCGAGTCAAACAACCCTGCCAAGGCCCTTCCCGGCGCTATCAAGCAGGTCTTCTGGCGTATCACTCTGTGAGTACTCGAGCCAACCGTGGTTCGTGATCCTTGCTAACGTCTGTCAGCTTCTACATCGTCGGTCTTACTCTTGTTGGTATGCTCGTTAGCTCCACCGATGACCGTCTCCTCAACAGCAGCAACCCCTACAAGGATGGTACCTCGCCCTTCGTGCTCGCTGCCCAGGACGCTGGCCTCAAGGGCTACGACTCCTTCATGAACCTCGTCATCTGCGTTTCAGTCGTCTCCATCGGTGTTTCATGTGTCTACGGAGGTTCTCGTACCCTGACTGCCCTTGGTGAGCAGGGCTACGCCCCTAAGTTCTTCACCTATGTGGACAGGTCCGGTCGCCCTCTCATGTCGGTCTTGTTCAACCTCATCTGGGGCGGCCTTGCCTATGTCGTTCTGGCATCCTCGGGCTCTGTCGTCTTTGACTGGCTCCTGGCCGTCTCTGCTCTTGCTGCCCTGTTCACCTGGGGATCTATCTGCTTCGTACGTTGCTCCTATCGCCACATTTTGTTCCATCTTGCTAACTGGACATGCCTAGGCTCATATTCGCTTCCGTAAGGCTTGGCTTCATCAAGGTCGCTCGCTTGATCAGATCCCCTTCCATGCTTGCGGTGGAGTCTACGGATCGTGGATGGGACTCTTCCTCTGCTTTATCATTCTTGCTGCCCAGATCTTTGTTGCTATCGCACCCCCTGGACAGACTGGCACTGGTACTGCCGAGGACTTTTTCAAGGCCTGCCTTGCCCTCCCAGTTGTCCTTGTCTTTTGGATTGCCGGATTCATCTGGAAGCGAAGCGGCTGGCTCACCCTCGACAAGATTGACCTCGACACCGGTCTCCGTGAGCATGACTGGGACATGATCAATGAGTACCGTGCCAAGGTTGCCTCGTGGCCTGCCTGGCGCCGCGTCCTGCACAAGTTTATGTAAGATGGAAGCTTGGCTTCCATCGGCTCTGGCTTTGGTCTTGCCGACATGATCTAGATTGTATTTACCCCTCGTATGCGAGGATTATCTGATAATATCTGTCAATATACATCTCTTTCAATCGCTCCTCAGAGACTTGGCAGTAGTGACTACAGATCTGTGACATCTCGTTTCAAGTGGCACGCGGCTAATTTATAATATCTTCGTAAGTCTCGTTCTCACCAGCATCGGTCGGCTCAAGTGGGATAAGTGGCGATAGACCGGCCATCCCACTTCATCCGAGTGGGATTGACGAAAATAATCGCAGCATGAATTTGTCATTCCTGGAAGATATTTCAAACTCTCGGAAGGGCGTCTATTACATCCAGGGATTCTAGGTTTGGATATATTAACATCGATTGGCAGGCACACTTCTGATGTGGTACTCTTTATGCTTACACTCCACTATAACATCAACACCAAACAACAAGCCATCATGCTCGACGAAACTTTATTGCACCTCTTCGCTGATGCCGAAGAGAACGGGAGTAGCTGGTCTGATGCTGGCTACTTGCAGCATTATCAACAGCACTTATCCCACCTCGAAACTGGATCAAAATTGAGTCTTCTCCAAGAGTTACTTTGTGTTCGATCTCCCGTGCCGCCTCTACCGGAAGACATTCTTCGAAAGATCGACTCTATCCTCTTGCGCACCAGAGACCACCAAATCCTAACCAAAGCCTCCTCATTGACTCCATCACGGACGATGAGACATGAACAAGGCGGAGCCACCAACCTTTGTCTATGGAGAGGAGATATCACCACCTTGACGGGCGTTACCGCAATTACCAACGCTGCCAACGGCCAGATGCTTGGATGTTTCCAGCCGACGCATCGCTGCATCGATAATATCATTCACTCGCGGGCAGGTCCTCGTTTACGAGATGAGTGCTTCCAACTCATGCAGGATAGGGACAAAGACCTTGGCGCAGGCGAGACGCTTGTCACTCGTGGATATGATCTGCCTTCATCGTATGTAATTCATACAGTAGGCCCGCAACTCCGACGTGGTGCTTCTCCGACCGAGGTTGAGAGGAGACAGCTCGCTAGATGCTACGAGTCGACCCTTGACGCCCTGGAGCTGCTTCCAGCTGAAGAAGATGGTAGAAAGGCGATTGCGCTCTGCTGTATTTCGACGGGATTGTTTGCGTTTCCAGCCAAAGAAGCAGCTGAGATCGCAATCTTGACGGTATTATCGTGGCTCGACAACCACCCATCAACGACAATAACCGATATCATTTTCAACACCTTTACCGAGTCTGACACCGAGATCTACTCAAAACTGTTTGAAGCTTTACCCAAAGACTGGACACCTCGAAGTGACGAGCCCAAATTGACACCGCTTGCTGGATCCTTGGCTTTGGCTCGCGAATGGCTCGACGATGCAGACGCCGTTTTGGTGACTGCAGGTGCTGGACTATCGGCTGCTGAAGGCTTGGACTATCACTCTCGGTCGCTATTTGCGGAGAACTTTCCTGGGTTCCTCAAGTATGGGTTGACGTCCTTGTACAGTGTCTTTGGTTATAATGACTGGCCGTCAGAGGAGCATCGATGGGGCTACTTCTTTACTCATCTTAATATGGTGTCCAACTGGCCAAAGATGCCTTCTTACCAAGCCCTCATATCACGACTAAAAAAGTTTGGCCCTGACGCTCATGTTCGCACTTCCAACGCAGATGGAATGTTTTTGGCCAACGGCTGGTCAGAGAAGCAGCTGTCCACTCCCCAGGGCTCCTATGCATATCTACAGTGCCTGGAAAACTGCAGAGTTGAGGCCACGGTGCGATCCGCGCCTCTTGTCGCTGATGCGATGCCACACTTGGACAAGGTTACCCAGACGTTGACGGACTCAAGCAAGGTTCCACGGTGTAAATATTGTGGAGCGAAGATGAATATTTGCGTTCGGGCGGGCCCATGGTTTAACCAAGTCCCCTTCAAAGAGGGCGAGGTTGCGTGGAAGGCGTGGAAGTCGAGAATTTTTAGGGAGAAGAAGAAGTTGGTGATCTTGGAGCTTGGTGTCGGAATGAATACACCTGGTGTTTTGCGATGGCCTAACGAGGACCTTGTTTATAGAGGGAACGGCTTGGTCAAGCTAGTACGTGTTGGATTAGGACCAGAGGCGGTTGTGTCATGGGACCAAGAGGATGGAGAGCTGAGCACGTATGTGGATGGAGACATTAGCCAGATCATGCCTTTGTTGGTGGGCGATGCTTAGAGTTTGCCGTTAGAGGCGCAATCTTGCGAGTTGCACGCTGTTGGTCGGTTTGACTTGGGCGTTTGACTTACTATAGAAATAGAACAGAACAGAATTCAATCGAGTCAAACAAATGTCTTTGATCATGGTCACACGTGATGTCTTGGCGAGGTCACACGTCATCTTGGGAGGCTCTAGAGAGGCTCATTTGCCAAGCGTGATGCTGACATGGGTTTCACGGGTTCCTCGGAACGCCCGCGTGGCTATGCGCCCCGCCGTGATTGTCTGCAGGTGAGCTGTTGGCCACAAAAAGGGCGCACAGCCGCCTGTTCCTTTTCATGAGAGGCTGAAGATTTTCAACTTGTTCTTTGAGACTGAGGCACAAGCAAAGTCTACGATGCGCTCAAGTTGACAACAAACAATGGGATTCGAGACCCTTTCTAAACTCGCTGCGGCTGGTGAAGCTGCCTATCACAATCTGTCTAAAAAATGGTGAGTCTTGATTGTCTGTGCTCTATCTAGGCCAAGGCAAACTGACACGGTTGCAACGCAAAGGGAGGACCGAAAAGCGCGATACGCACAAGATGAGCAGGATGCAAAGCTCAGAGAAGAGATTCGCCTGCGAAATGAGTTTCTCGGTCTGGTCACGAGCAAAATGACGGGCGACTCAGCCCACGAAATGGCTCCTCTAAGATGCGACCCTCGCAGCAATCACAAGGCCGTCTTCCTGGTGACGACGCCCATCGCGTTCGGAAAGTTTGCGTTATCCGAGGCAAGCTATAAGCTCCTGGCCAGGCACGTCGGCATGAGTCTCAACAGCGTGAGCCACTGGGCTGTTTGCGTGATCGACAGGGGGCTGGGGAAGGATTACTGCTACGATTTAATGAGCGACCGTCTGGAATTGAGTGCCCTGGGCAAAAACTACTTTCGTGTCGCCGTGATTACGCCCGAGTTTATTGACAAGTGGAGTTCTTGCTATTACATTGGCGAAACTACAAAATCGCATCAGGAGATTCAGGATCTTGGTGGGTCGGAAGAAGACCATGAATAGGTTGCTGGGGGTTGCTAACATCTTTTTCTAGGTCGACATCACATGGAACTGAATCCCCGATATCATCTACTATCGAACAACTGCCAACATTTGGTAGACACCCTCGTTAAAGAGCTATGCAACGGCAAGGTCATCAGTCAAGCCAAGTTGGACGAGGAACTATCTCTAGCCTCCCCGAAGATTGCGCGAGACCTAATGATAGCGCGACTGAGATCAAAAATGGACGTGGGAGGCGAGAGCGAGGACAGTCCCTCGGTTAAGGAATACCTGGGGGCATTAAAGAAGAACTGGGGAGATAAGTGATTGGCTTGCGATTGGGAGTTTCCTGGGATTCATTTAATCTGGTGGCCAATGAAGCCTCTAGTATCGAACCAAAATGGGAGCGTATTCATTGAGGATAGACTATAGGATCTAGCACTATGTTGCTAGCTACCTACTTAATACATGCTGTTAAACAACAAGGTGCCCAGACTGTTCAAAGCCTCAACAAGCCACTGGGACAAGTGATAAGTCGGCAACTCGTAGCGATATAATATAATGTGGGAGATCCGTAGTACTCACGTCCATCATCACTCTCGAGTCTCAATCTCATCTACCTGCACGCCATCCTTTGCCTCCTTCTTCCCGACAAAGTTGTCTGTATCAGGTTGCTGGAGGTCCGTGATGTAGGACTGGAACTTCCACGCAGCCAGTTTCTTCTCAAATAGCTCATCAAGCTGTTCCAAGCTTCTCCCTCTAGTCTCTGGAATGAAAAAGAAGGTGAAGATGGCCAAAATCAAATTGCTCCCGGCCCAGATGTAGCAGTACTTGGGGCCCCAATTGAGAGCTTCGGGGTTGATAAAGTAAGGCGTGCAATAGGAGCTCAACCATGAGACGAGAAAACTGGCACCTTGAGAGAAACCAACTGTCTGTGCCCGGAGTCTTTGGGACGGTATTTCTGTTTGGAGAGCCCATAGCACAGGACCTTGGCCCAAGCCGTATACCCAGACAAACACAATGCTCAGCCCCACGAGAACCTTTCCTGCAGTAGGTGATCCGACAGGGGAGACGGTATAGGCAACTGCCATACCCAGCATGCACGCAAAGTTCACCGCCGAAGCAGTTATTAGGAGATGTCGACGATTGAGGAAGCGAACCGCTGGGAAAGACAGCAGATTTCCCGTTATGGCTATCGCTATGGATACCGTCACCCACATGAAGGGGCTACCAATCCGAGCTTGGACGAAAAAGTATACCGAAAAGGCTGAGATGAAGTGAACGCCAGTGGCCGCCTGAGCAACAGCAGCTGAGATGCTGAGAAGCGTACGTCGAAGGTCTGTACCGCGGAAGGCGTCCAGCAGGTGTGTCGAGGAGCGCATCTCGGTCTCTTCAAGCCAGGCATTCTTCATGATTACGATATCATCGCGTAGTTGGGCTTCGTCAGTTATGTTTCGCAGCTTCCGGATGGCAGCTTCAGCTTTGTCGTCCTGGCCTTTCGAGATGTAGTAGCGAGGCGTCTCTGGAAGAAATATCAAGCCAATGGACATCAGCGCTGGGATGGCAAACATGACGGCAAGAGGGATCTGATAAGACAGTCGGCTGATGAGAACTTGGGTAGAGTTGTCGACGACAATGCCCAGCAGTGCCCCGAAGTTGATCTGCATCACCACCATGCCGATGGCCGCACCTCGAAGATACGCCGGGGTCGACTCTCCGATGTAGATTGCCGAGTAGGTGCTGTAGAAACCGTTCGAGAATCCGAGAAGGATGCGGCCGAAGTAGAGCGCAGCGATACTCGTGCTCCCGATTTGAGCGGCGACGGAAACCGCACCCACCAACGATGCGATCCATAGGCCGACCCTAGGGCTGATGAAGCTTCCGAACTTGAAGATTGCAATGCAGGCTGCCAAGGCTCCGAGACTGATCAGACTCTGCAGCAAAGTCTGTACCTTGGTGCTGATGTTGTATCCGATTGGGTTGGCTGGCTAGGTCAGAAGACGTCGGTCAGTATTTATTTGCAGGCATAGGGACAGGGACTTACATCGACGTAACCAAAGACGGCCAGGAATCCTGGCATAGACTGAAACCCTGCAATGGCGGCAGAATCGTATCCATATTGGAATTGGGCCAGAGCGATGAAGAGGCAGATTGCAAGCAATCGCTTTTCGCTCCAGAAGGAGTGAAGCTGGGAGTTAGCGGGAGAATGTAGCTCCATAGTCGTGAGAATGCAGAGATGGTTGGCAATGAGGTACTATAGGAGAAAAGGGGCAAAGAGGAGCCATACCCGCTGTTGGAAGGGCCAGCGATTATATCAATCTCGACCGCATGACCCCTCCCCCGGATCCATTTCCCCATAATGCTTCCCCGCAATCTCATCGATCTTGATGTAACGAGAGCATGGATCTGATGCCGTTAGTGTAGCGCGTTTGCAAAGCAGGTTAAGCTTTCATCGGAGTCACTCCTCCGACCAAGTTCAAGTTGATGATCTCGGCAATCTCCAAGCCACTGCCGATGTAGCCCGTCGGTATCAAGTACACTGAAGCACGTATAGGTGCAATATCGTAAATCTGGAGACTGGAACTTTGATGAGGCGAATGGAAAACATGGAAGCGGCTCTTGAAAGACTCACAGGTAAACACAGCCATCAAAAGGCCCGCACTCCGACGAACTACACTTCATCTCCGTAAAAGAATCCGACGTATGGAAGCCACACAAAATTGATGGGTTTTGTCTAGATGAATGCCTGTATAAAGAGGTATAGCAGGGGTAGTCTCGGCACCAGTGTTCTCGGAGCCATACGTCCGAACTGTCATGGTGAAGAGCGAAATGGTCCAATCAGCGACAACAGGCTCCTACTACTTCGGGACCATCCGAATGATGAAACTCCGAGTATTGGAACATACCTTGTGGTGGTAGTCTCATAGGATGAGAACGGCTTCATCTATGATTAATTTATCACCCTGCTACCGTCATAAATTCACTCTATTGGGCACATACTCCTCGTCATAACACCTTTCCAAAATGGAGTCCTCCTCGTTTTATGTTTTTCTCATTGCTTACCTAAGTGCATCATGTTCTCTCTGCACCTTTTGCGAGCCGTTTTGCTCCCTGTTGAGGCCTATGGCGGGCCCATTTCTTGCAAGATATACAAGGCTATATCTTTTCAAGGAAGTATATCTCGGGACATATCCCAACACGAGTATTTAGGCCCGTCAACAATACGGTGGTCATATCGAGTTTCGTATCTTTGTACCTTGCAAGAGCCAGCTAACATCTCTGATACAAGTCGGCGTGGTACGATGAGAGTGCTAATTCCACTGACCTGCTTCTACATGTGGTCAGGGCTCCCATGATTGGGTCTTTGGGGTTTATCCCAGCAGTTTGGCTAAGGCCCGTGAGTTCGACTGCATTTTGAGTGACAGGACTTTCTGGCACCAAATTCACAAATTAATTCCATGGAAACTATCTTCTCATCCATTGTGCACATCTTTGATGCTTCAATGGCACAAAGTTTAGACGCGTTTTTTTTCCTACACATCTATCAAATTTGCTTGTCCTCTATTTCAGTGTTCCCTCGACAAATGATCATCTCGAATTGTCCTATATCACCTTGTAAGAGCTAGCCAGGATGCTGAAACCAAGAAGGTATCATGGCCTTTGTTTCACCTGTCCTACGCCACATGTGCCTGACTACCTTACCTACCCGGGAGTCAACTCCCTTAGTGAAGGAAATATCACATTTAAGGACAATTATCAGCTATCGAAGGCGGAGGGGCCTGAATTAAGCATTTCGGCTTGCTGAGGCAACATGGAAAAGAGTTGCATGATTGTCCCAGACACACGGCGTTGGGGGGATAACAGCTTTGAAGTCTCTCCCCCCATCTGGCAAAGGTCAGACGACCTGCTTCGCTGGCAATTTAGTCTGCCTGTCGATCCTTCGGCCGAACATTAGCGGCTGACAGAGGTGAAAGAAAACGCCTGAGGTGTGGACCTCGATTAGGGTCTCGAGGCTCAGCACTCAAATACCTACTCAAATACAACCTCGCAGCACCCATTTGTATCGTACAGAGCTGGAGATATGGTGTGTGCCAGCAGATGTTATTAACCCGCCAATGGCAAAACTGATATTGAATCCTGTCGGCTCATCCTGCGAGTATGGGTCGTGCCCAACCGTGGCTGAGTAAAAATAGGAGGATTCTAGGGTTGTAAGGCTCCTTTGGGTAGTCGCCGACTTCTCGAGCTTGACCCAATGAAACTTGGATGCTGTGCCAAATTGGGAGACACCGCTACTCTCTGGCTTACAGTGTGACGTTACGGGAGAAAGAAGGTCCGTTTCTGACACAGGGCGAGGTGACATTTTCCCGCATTCCTTTCGCCTGCTGAATCGGCTGGCGTCTGAGCCGAGCCCTACGAGGCTAGACCACGACCTTGAATGGACCCCAATTAATGAGGGCAGGGTTCTTAGTGGATTGGTATTCACGCTACGTGAAATGATGGCTGATTTGCCGCTCGATTAACCTTCCAGACCAGGCTAGTGACGCTGGGTCCCTGGCTTAATGAAACACCTCTAAGGCAGGACAAGGCAGATTGGCAGAGGAGCTGAAAAAAGATTTCATGCAAAAGTCCGAGGACCCTAGTACTGTTTCGAGACGACGCAGGAGGGGGGACAAAATACACGTTGCTGAATTGGCTGTGCCCTCACTTCTCTGAGTCTCGTGTGTTTTATGTCCCCTGCTGGGGGAGTCACGGAGGGTAAGCCGAGTTGTGCTACAGGGGCATGTCATTCGGCCAAGACAGGCTGGCTGAGGTTTCATGGCTTTCTTTGTTTGCCCCAGCTCGTGTGATGTGACCGTGTTGGACCAATCTCTCTCTTCGTATCCAGGGCCAATTGGGGGGACGATCAGCCCCATAAGCATTAATGCGAGATGGGAATAGCTCTGAATGGACCCCTACGCTAATCTTCAGCTTCAAGGCAGCCTTTGTTGAGGTTAAATACTCAGTTGGTCCCCTCGTGGCTTGCAAGTTGCTGCTTGTTGGTTCTCACACATCGACCCTTGTACCACGAATCCTCTTGATCCTTCTCTCTTGAACTCCTCGTCCGTGCCTCTCTACACTCAATCACAATGCGCTTCTACCAACTCCTCGCCGTCGCGACTGCTGTCGCTGCCGCTCCCGCCCCCGAAGGTGGCCTCGACGAGCGCGATCTCCAGGAATGCGCCAAGGTCGCCACCTCGATCCTCCCCAAGTTGACCGAGGTCCCTACTCCCGACGCGTCACTCTCTTCGTGGATCGTGCGTCAAACCGACCTCGTCACACAGACCGACGAGTGTGTCATCCCCCACGTCACCGGCGACATGGCCAAGGAGTACAGCTCGTACGCTTCCGAGCTCTCCAGCTGGTACGGCGACATAGCCAAGGGCTACTCGAGCCTCCTCGAGGCCTGCAGTGATGTCCCCGAGATCCAGAGCCAGATCGAATCTGTCACAGCGGAAGCTACCTTGTGCAGCTCGGTGCGCTGGGCCTCCGAGACTGGCTCTGCCTCGTCTAGCGACAGCAAGGAGAGCGGCAGCGCGTCCAGCGATAGCAAGGACGACGACGACAATGCTGCCAGCAGCGCCCCTATCCGGGTTGGCATGGCCGCCGCTGCTGCCCTTGTCGCTGGTGTCTTTGTCGGCATGATCTAGAAGGAACTGGAATAACAACGTTTAATGGAAGGAGGGTCTAGCGATTGGCGTCTTGCGGGTGTGCTTTTGCGCTGGGAATGAGGCTTGGATATATCTGGAAGGGATCATTCAATGCGGATTTACTGGCGTACTCAGAGTCAAATGTCATACAAGTGTCTCGCATATCTCCTTGTGCTTGTGAACTGTGACCCGAAGGAACTCTAATGTGCAACCGTTGACTCTCCAGAGTAAGACATTGACTACGATCTCGGTTCTTGGATCTCGGGTACTTGCTTCATGGGACCCTGCAACTTACAAATGTTGGATGCCACACAGCTGCCTCGGAAACCAAGCACCACGATCAACTGCCATCCCATGACTACTTCATTCCATGAATTAAGCAATGCATTACAAATATCACGCCTCTGTCAATAATACATGAGTAATATATAGCTCAACCATCCAAGCTACTAGTTCAATTCATTCTGACTCGCTTTCATCATCTCTCATTAAGGTCAAGAACTGGGTGGGGCAGTAACAAGCCGGGCCGTCGAGGCACTGCCAGTTTGTTAGTCCGCTGTCATTCCCTGTGGTGGGACAAATTACATGTTCGATCTTGGGCCGGCTCTTTGAACTCTTTCAGCATCCTTCCGGGCATCATTCCTGCCGCTCTCTCAACTATAAGGATCAATGCTACACGAAGAGACTGCCAGCTGGACTGAGTGTTAGTCGTTGCCTCTCATTACTCATTATCTCGAGGAACTTACCAGACCGTCATACAGCATAGATTTGGGCCAGATATATGTAGCTCAATCAGTCAAAATTACCGACTCCTCCCCGTCATCATTCCAATCCTGACTCGTGTCATCGGTAGACTCCTCAGCTTTGTAGAGCCGTCGCCAAAGCATGGTGCCATTTCCTGGGTCCATGATAACTGCATAGTGCGTCTCGTCAACCAGTATGTTGTCGTCTTGTAGAAATTGGAGGATATCACGGAAAGTGATGATTGGATCTTGATGGCCGAATCGCCGTTGACACTTTTTGACTCGCTTCTTCCAGAGACTGTCGAGACGATCCTTCCTCTCCAACGAGCAATCGACGAGCGCTGCCATTGCGGTTCCGTCATCTCCCGAGGCGAGGTCCGCAGCAGCTTGTTGGAGCTTGGTGGGATCATTTTCGTCGTTGCCGTCGTGGTTGAAGGCTGTTAGGAAGGTATCGGAGTCGCGAACAAGCGATTTACGATCATCTTTCTCGACTATGTAGACTCTTTCAGGGGTGCAAAATACAAGATAAGCTGCTGTTGATCTGGAGGTGGAAAGAGTCTTCAAGATGTCCTGAATATGGCAGTCTTGAATTTCTGATACTGTTGTGTCGGTGTCGATCTCTTGGTGAGTCGGCGTGCCTTCTCCAGGAGTGGGATCTAGTAGCAACCCTCGTAGGACGCTCGAGATGGATCGTCTTTTCCCAAGAATTACCCCGACCTGGTGCATTCTGAAGGAGACTCGCTGTTTCAACGTGTCTCTGCAATGGTATGGCCGAAAGTTCAAGCCCATGCTAAGGCCCTTTCTGACACCTGTCAAGACTCCAACATAGCCGAGATAGGTGACTGTGGTCGCAATCACGGGCCCTCCAGGTTTCCGCACAAAGTCAAGCTCAACGATGATTTGCCTGAGAAGATCCATGCCCCAGTCGAGAGTTCGGAAGTGAAGCATGCGGCTGGATTGCTGGTCTGGACCCTCGGCTAGGTTCAAGGTGCGTACACCGCCGCTGGTGCATCCTAGCAATATATCTAGAAGAACATTGAAGGCGACTAGGGCATGCATGGGAACGCCCATGGCCTTGGATATCCCCTTCAACTCGGCATTCTCCTCTGGCATGTACACTCGGCGCAGAATACGCGGGGATACAGAAGCCATGAATTTCCCAAAAGACTGGCCAAGAAGTTCTTTGAGAAGGTCGTTGAAAACGGTGTTGATGTTGCATGAGATGTCGGAGCCTTGGAAATGAGGCACGATATGTATATAGCGCTCCTCAGGCGGCTGTGAGAGGTCCACCACGAATCTGGGGATCTCGGCGGCTGTCGACATTTTCTGCAAGAGGCGACGACGAACATGAGGCTGAAGCGGTGTGAGGCTGATGCCTGGAGGTGTGCGTAGGTGAGATGTAAGACTTTGGAGTTGCCAGCTCACGAAGTATTTGCGTATGCAGATTACCTAATCTTGCATGAATGCAAACTGGATTGATTGTTATTGAACAAATTGCAAACTAGTGCGCCGATAGGCTGATGGGCTCTTTTCCCGTTTGTTTTTGTTTGTGCCGGTTTGGATAAAATGACGTTTACCTTGATGCCTCTATCCCCACGCACAATGGAACAACAGTCGTAGGGCCATACCTATTAATAGGTATCCATGCATCTACTGTTACAACGGCAACCTTATTGTGGACTGGCCAATGGCAATGGATGGAGCATTCAATTATTGTTTAACGCTGGAATGGTTTGAGAACAGAGAGTGAATGTCCTTGTAGAAGTATCACATTGCTGGCACTACCTCCGAGAAGAGTGGCTAAGCTCTGGTGGTTTTATTAGGTATACCGGATCCCTGCGGCAAAGCAGATAAGCGGAGAAAATGGAGTGCAGCTGGCATGGGTAATCTGCCACACAACACACTCAGCGTTTTAGCCAAGCCATGATCCGTCTCAAGAGTGGCTATTTGCGCCCATGGTGTAGGGGTACCAAGGGAGGACGGCTGTGTACTCGTAGTTCTCACCTCCCCATTACTAATTTGTCGCGGAGCCTGATCTCGTCTCTCCCCTCTTTCCGTTCATTTCCTCTTTCTCTGCAACATTGCCGTGCTCCAAACATACATCGGTATGCTCGCTAGAGGATACCCATGCATAGCCCGAGATGTATCTGCTTCACTGCAGCTGGGACGAGTCCTCCGCTAACTTGTCGATATCGCTCGAGTCGTGCACTGGAAGCATCCCAAAGTACGCGATCCTCTCCCACCGATGGGCCGCAAACCCCCAAAACGAAGTCACCTTTGAAGATATGACCATGCGCATTGAGACAGCTAGGGAGAAGAGTGGCTTCAAAAAGATTATAGGATGTTGTGCTCAGGCTTTGCGAGACAGGCTTCACTGGGTCTGGATCGACACTTGCTGCATCGACAAGAGAAATAGCGCAGAGCTTTCCGAGGCCATCAATTCGATGTATAGCTGGTATGAGAAGTCTGAGATATGCTACGCATACTTGGAGGATGTCTACGGTCTGGCGGACGATGGGAAAGAATTCAGGGAAAGCAGTTGGTTTACGAGGGGATGGACCCTGCAGGAGCTTATTGCTCCAGCCGAGGTGGCATTCTTCACCAATGACTGGGTCGAGATCGGGACGAAGTTGGGTTTGGCCTCTACTCTCGCAGAAATCACAGGGGTAGCCGAATCTGCTCTCGTCAATGGCGTACCCGCATACAAGGCCAGTGTTGCAGAAAAGATGTCTTGGGGGGCGCATAGGAAAACGACGAGGGCTGAAGACCGGGCATACTCGCTCATGGGAATTTTCGGTGTCAACATGCCAACTCTGTATGGTGAGGGCCATCGTGCCTTCGCAAGGCTCCAGCACGAAATCATGCGGATAACCCATGACCACAGTATTTTTGCCTGGCAGAGGAAGAGCCAAACGGCCGGGTTATTGGCCGAGTCGCCCGATGAGTTTGCCCACTCTTCTACTTGCCGTCCCGTCGACTACCAGAATTTCATCGAGACCTTTAACATCCCGAAGGCGAAACCCGACTTCGTGGTGACAAACTTCGGGCTGCATATCCAGCTGCCGCTCGCGCCCATACCGGAATTCGACGGATACTACGTTGCTTATCTGGCATGCGCTGCTTCTGACCAGAGAGAAGAGCACGCGGGGGACACGGTTGTCAGACTCATGCACCAGGAACGGGCGTTGGCTGACGAGTGGATCGCGATATTCTTGCATCGTCGTCCGGGAGGATTCCCTGGCCAATTCACCAGAACGAGTTTCCAGAGCCACATGCTTGGACGTGGGATCATTCCAACATTGACATACAAATCAGAGACCATTTGGGTGTCGTTGAACGATGACATGTCGCCCCTCCTATGGAAGCCCTCCGGGAAACAGATTCCCCGTCTCTTACAACTGCCAGCTCCCAGACCAGAGCGCGGCAACAGAATGACTGTCATTATGGAACAGCGATTCCGGCACATGACCATTCTCAGCGTATACCCAGATGAGGCGTTCTCCGGTGCCAGCGAGATCTCACTAGAGAGATCTGGCGGCCCTCGCGAATCGCTCGTAGTCATGGTCTTTCAAAACGAAAGGGGAAAGCACCGCATGATGGTCGCTCTCTGGGCAGCTGACGATGAACTTGTTACTGGTTATGGCACGGCGCTTGAAAGTGACAACGCTGCTACATTGTACAACAACCTTTTGACTACAGGCTGTACGTTTAGCGCAGGCGTGATCGCGATGTCGGGTGGCAAACTAGGAGAAACTTCCAGCAGTAGGGGCGGCTTTTTTGTATCACTGGGATGTGTGGGAGCACTAACATTCCGCTTCGTTCTTGGGCCTGGTATGTATGATAGAGGACACTTTTTTCATGGAGGGGGATACATACGTACTGGACCGTGTACCATGCAGCTAGTACAGGCAAGCCAGACTTATCTACTAATCAAGAACCAGGAGAGTGGGTTCGAGATGAGGGGGCCTGGAGGCGAGGCCGCTTGGCCTAATAGTCGAGTGCATGTCATTTAAATCTAATGACAACCTGCTATGACTATAACCTGCTACCAGAAACCATGGGGTACGGTCTGGGACCTATAAGCTTCCACAAGATCGAAAACTGCCTCAAAGATATGAATTGCAACATGGCTGTATTCCACCTGGAACAATAGGAAGCTGTCTAAACTAGGAGACAGCTTAGAGACAGTAAATCGACACAGTCTACAGATCGTGGTAGAGTTGAAACTGTAAGAAGAAAGCAAAGAAAGCATGGGTTTGCGAACTTGTGGGGGAGAATTTAGTTCTGATATTACGCGACCAGAGCTGGGCTGAAGTTCAGACCGCCCCTTCTTATTCTATGCCTAGGGATATATTCGCTCAACAATTAGTAGTTACATGACGAGAATGTGTACACCAGCCATAAGTAACGTCCATCTTTCATCAGGCTTCCTTAACCAAATCTTTCGAAGCGCCTCGAGCCCCGAAACCAAATTAGAGAACCCGCTCCTCATGTAGTGTCTCATAAAAACATGTTCAAAGAATTCCATGTGTTCATCAAGAAGGCAGCTGGCCGCAGCCACGAAGGATGCCCAGACCATCACCTGCTCCCCAGGTGCTCCCAAGGGGAAGGCTTCCAATGTTTCCTTGAAGTGTTCGACCCGGGTAATGGAATCAGCAATGTCGAGGGCCGAAGGTGAATCCAAATGTGATGAAGTGAGGTACATATTGATCGCTTGCTGAACGAGGTCGGTGATAAATGCGAATGAGGCACTGTGTTCTGGGTACACCGATACGTGATTAGTTAAGCAATTAAAAAGACGAGTAGCATGCTCCTGTGATGAGACAACTTCGAGGCCAGATTCCTCGCTAAGGAGCGGTGCAGCATAGAGGCGTAATCTGTATGACCCTCATTAGTGAGCCGCCCCTAAGCTATCAGAGATATAGACTTACTTGGCTACTTCTGGCAAGATGAAATCAGCAACCTCACCGCCTCCTAGTGCCTCACATCCCCCCATAGCAGCAAGTGCTGACTCAAGCATGCGAAATAGCATGGGAAAATCTGAACGGCCGGTTACCATGACGCCGACATGAAGGACGAGGATGGTAATCAAGATAGAGTGTTTACGCTCAGCACTGCAGCTTGCAAGTTCGGGCTGTTGCTGTAGACCCGAGATGACGCGCCTGTACAGCTGGTTTGGATCTGGAGTTTGAGGACTCGCCCTTGCCATGTCGCCAGGAGAGCTGAATCCAGGGGCAGGGCTTCTGTTTAACCAGATGTGAAAAGCAGAAACCGTAAGTATTGCGTCGAGGACTAGCCTGTCACCCCTGGCGAATGGGAGAACCAAGTGTCTCCATCCGTTGTGAGACCCGTCGATGGCAGTCATCTCACCTGCAATATGACGAGAGACTATACAGATGTTGATTAGTATGAAATATCCAACGCCGAGAAACAAACTCACAATGTAGACAAAGGTCATTGTGCCAGCGTGGTAAATGGTCTGGCACTGACGGGGAAAGAGTGTTGTGGCCTATGAGATTCGCCCAAGTATCGTCTTCAATCTTGAGCAACTCATTCGTGAAGCTGGCAGCAACTTCTTGTTTATCCAGTGAGTCTATTAAAACAAGAGACCAGTCATCCACCGTGGTTACGCAGTCGTCAAGGCTCAAATGGGTTTCGGCCAGTCCGAATTGAGGTACTAGACCGCTGGGTTCGCTCGTTACTTCATATCCCGCGAAGTGACCATTATCTTGACAATTTGTAGTTGCTATTATAGTTGCTTTGGCCACTGAGCTGTGCACAGGTGATCCGGCGTCCTCTTGTCTGATTCGACTGCAATGTTAGTTTAGAATCATAACATCGGGCATGGGGGCCTGACTGTTGAGGGTGACACCCGAAGCTGAAACGCAGCCTGATACCGAGTCCTGCGCATTTCAAGCCCCTTGACTTACACTTGTTGCAATGAGGCTCTGTTTTGTCACAGTGAATACGGCGCCGTGAGCACTGATAACAACCTAGAATTCCACCTTTAGCGATGGGAAGAGAAATCTTATTTATACAGTGACCGCGGACCTTTTGTCTTGGGGACATATGGGCGTTTCTTGGGCGGCATGGGCTGGAAATGTGACGATTGGGCTCCTCAATGGCCAAAATAGTGTCGGATTGTCTGCAATGGTGTAAAGGAGTCGAGCCTGCTCAAGGACGGGGGGGTTGGGTTCTTGGTTGAAGAGACCTAACAGCTAATTGTCCTGCCGGGCTGAAAGTAATCCACTTTCTTGTTGAATTTGGGCAAAATGAAGATGAGAAGAGGATCCGAGTACAGGGGCAGACTGAGAAGGGTGTTTGGTGACTCGCCGTCCAGGTGGGGAGGCAAGTTTCAGCACGAGTCAGGCTACTCGCAACCCGCGGTTGTACAGCCCGACAGAGCCTTGTTCAGAGTACCGGATTGCTAAGGATGAGAGATTGTAGTGTTTCTTCCGAGTACTTTCGCGTCGGTCACTGCGTAAGGTCAAGGAAGCGTTCTCTGCCCTTGTCAAGGGGAAGAGTTGCCAGTATCGTCGAGGCGCCACCCCCGCATGCTTATCACGAACCATGCATCAGCTGGGGCGAGCAGCTAAGCCAAGAAAGGAAAGAAAGTGAGAACACCCTTGGGGCTTGAGATAAGTTGTTACTAGATCGGTAACAAAATGAGAGCAGTTTTCTAGCAACCAATGATATTGCACCTATCGGTTATTCTGCCTCGAAGTTGGCTATAAACAAAATTGTCCCCGAGCCGTCACAGATACTGCTTGGTAAGGGATCCCTGGATAGAATGACTTGGCTACCTGCAATGTTGATGGTAGGGCGTCATCCCGAAGGTCTGAATGCACTTCCCCGCGTTTTTGGTAGCTGGGGAAGCTGGCGCTGAGTGATAGGATGCCGGGGTACCCAGTTGTGATCATGATCATGTGGTGGTCGCACCGAGCCGATCTTCGACGCGTTGCTCTGGGCAGTTTGAAGTATCCAAGACTTGGGAAGATTGTGATCAGGAAATCTGATGCAATTGAATCATTGTTGTATTATTCTGGAATGAGACTGGTTTAATGCTTTGACAGCATGGATGTGGGGAATGTTTCTACGCAGCCTACTTCATCAGGGCCGAAATGCCCGAAATGCCCAGTATACCATTATCTCACAGATAAGGGAGCATGTAGAATCAGGCATGTGGGCCACTAATGAAACTTAGTGAAAGCCATAGCAGGCCCTTGCACGGTTTATGGTGCTGTTGGTCAAGGCTGGCCTCCGGGATGCTCAAGGGCTCGTATCAAAATGCTGTGACTTCTATGTACCTGACCATTGTACAGCTTGCCATTGCAGCCGTTGTTTCCTTTTCTCTTACCGCCTGCCAAGTCTGTTTTGAAAACTATATCAGGCTCAACATCCCCAGCTCAAAACCCGATCTGGCTGTCAGACTCTCATCTCTACACCTATCTACACCATTTGTTCTTTTCGCTGGACTTCAGAACCATCATAGTCACCATGTCCACCAGCAAAGGGGTTGGAAATGATGACCCCAAGATCAAGAGTACCTCTATGGGGCTCGTCGCTTCTCGTGATGAGGAGGTAGGCGAGGTCCACGACCAGACCAATGGCCAACTCAAACGAGGCCTCAAGAATCGGCACATGCAGATGATTGCAATTGGTACTTCCCAATCCCATAGTTCTTCTCATTCAATGACTCACTGTTTTCATAGGGGGTGCGATCGGAGCAGGTCTGTTTGTTGGATCTGGCAGCGCCTTGTACAAAGGTGGTCCGGCTTCATTGGTGAGACAGACCCGTCCACCATTGCACGCCCATATGCTAACTGTCTCTAGGTGATTGGGTACACTATTGTAGGCATCATGCTACTTACAACTGCATTGGCGCTTGCCGAGATGGCAGTCCTATTCCCTATTAATGGCGCCTTTTACACCTACATCGTGCGCTTTGTCGATCCCGCATGGTAAGTAGCGCCTCCACCGTGAAACAATAAGTCCTGACGTGGAATACAGGGGTTTCGCCATGGGCTGGGAATATGCTTTGGCATGGCTTACAGTTCTACCGTTCGAGTTGATCGCAGCGAGCATCACGATCGAGTTCTGGAGGGACGACATCAACATGGG